>JAVTVY010014067.1:0-57210 GCA_036873755.1 Hanleya hanleyi
CAGGCTAAAAATGGGCTCTCCATATCTGCGGGAACCCCCCGCCGGTTATTTCCTCTTGTACTTCTGAAATTAACAAAATGTCACCAACCTGTTAGTTATTACTATAAAGGAATAAATTTTAGGTGATTCCACATGTGGGTGTGAAAAAACAATGTACACTGCATCTCATACATATCACATGAAGCTGAGAAGGGAGAAGTCCAATAACATTTAGTACCCCAGGGGTGCGGAAATCCTCCCGAGGGTAGTGCATAGGTTGAACAAGTGTAGCTTCGGGATAAATGGGAATTGTGGGGGGGTTCCATCCAATAATAATCTTGACTCTTGAATGGACCAGGCTTTCTTGTATCACGCAACCTTCAAAACTCACAATGAAACATGCAACCAATTAAGGGTTCCCGATGGGCATACATGTAGATAATAACAGTGCAAAAGCTAAGCCATCAATAAATAATTAAAAAAAAATAATTAACAAGCGTTTTGAGAACCCCAACATCTCGCCTTGCAGGGTCATCCGCTGAAGCTGCAGTGGTATTGAAAGCATACATGTGGAGCAAACTTTTCATTTAGAGGTGTACATGTAAATTTAAAAAAAAAAAAAAAAATCCAAGAAGACATAACTGGACGAAATCTTTTTGTTTTAATCAGGGTTACTGATGTTACATGCACACTTTCCTGGTTACTGATGATACATGGTCAAAGACGTTACACAGTTATTGACATTACTTTGTTTAGATGTGATTTTAGCAGTGCCGCTAAGGGTTTTTAAACAACTGTCATACCACAACTGATGGGCATGTCATGCTGGATAGGTCAGTGCCGTGGGATTACTGCTGCATGGGTCAGTCCAGTGCGAGATTACTGCTGGATAGGTCAGTCCCATCTGAGATTACTGCTGGATAGGCCAGTCCTGTGTAGGATTACAGATGGATGGGCCAGTCCTGTGTGTTATTACTGCTTATTACATCTGGGATTACTGCTGGATAGGTGAGTGTCGTATGGGATTACTGCTGGATAGGTCAGTCCCGTGTTGGATTACTGCAGCATAGGCAGTCCAGTGCAGAATTGCTGCTGCATACGGCAATCCCACACAGTCCCGTGTAGGATTACTGCTGGATAGTCCAGTCCCATGTGGGATTACTGCTGGATAGGCCAGTCCCATCTGGGATTACTGCCGGATAGGCGAGTCTCGTATCTGATTACTACTGGATAGGTCAGTCCTGTGTTGGATTACTGCTGCATAGGTAGTCCAGTGTAGGATTACTGCTGCATACGATTACTGCTGGATAGGCCAGTCCCGTGTGGGATTACTGCTGGATAGGCCAGTCCCGTGTGGGATTACTGCTGGATAGGCCAGTCCCGTGTGGGATTACTGCTGGATAGTTGAGTCCCATGTGGGATTACTGCTGGATAGGACAGTCTCGTGCGGAATTACTGCTGGATAGGCCAGTACCATTTGGGATTACTGCTGGATAGGTCTGACGTAGAAAAACATGAAACAAGTTTTATAATCATCCCACGAAATGGTCAGCAAACTTTCCATGTACAAATCTACATGTAAACTTTTGCCCAACAAAAATCTTATCAAGTCTAAACTGCGATAATTAGGACAAGATTCATATGTAATGTGATATTTCTTAAACAGCACATGTATGCACATCCTCAAATCACATTGAACTTGTGTAGCAAGTGTGAAACTCATCCAATGAAAGCTGACCGTTTCAGCAAACTTTCCATGTACAGGTGTACATGTATGTACATTATCATTGGCAGATTACTAAGACGAAACCCTCAAATTTGCCATAACTTGGTCAAAAATTAATATATCTCAAAAATAGCACAAGTACATCCTCTATATAAGAAACATGTGTACCAAATTTCATAATCATCCAATGCAGGGATTCATAGAAGTCCAAAATTTTGCCACCGGATACTGAAATTTCAGTATTTTTTTTACCTCAATTGAGTTTTTATCAGTTTTGCCACCGGCGTCCTGATTGCTATTGAGTTTTTTTGTGTTTTTGCCGCCGCCATATGTAATGGTTCTGAGAAAGAGTTTAAAGCTTAGAATAAAGTAATATAACATCAAATTTGACATAATCATTGAACTGTCTTAATTTATTTGAACAAGAATAGAATATTCCATCACCACAAAGTCAGCTTCCTAGGGGTGCAGTCTATCAGAGATGGCTCAATTCCCATCTCCTACCGACAACTGCACCCAAATTAATAGCATTGTTTCAGTTATGAAAATATTTTTGTCAATTTAAATAATCCATATCCTTCCTAATTTGGAATGAACAAGATCTGAATTGCGATATTTAATCCCAATCAGGGGTTTTCCCTAAAATGTTGAACAGGCCTCGAAATAAGACAGCACGGGATGATCAAAAAATTGATCCCCTGATTTTTGGTCCAGGTGATCGATTTTTTTATCTTCTAGTAGATCAACCAAGTAGCCTAACCAATCGATCACCTGAATCGACCACCTAAAACTGGAGATTTCATGTTGTATGAATGGATTGGTTTTTCTTAAGTGGAATTGTGCAAAATGACTCAATGTGCATGACAATTTACTAAATTCATTTCAGGAAATATATCCAAGATAAAACTTGACATTTTAAGAACGTGTTTTACTCCTTCCTGACTGTCTCTTAACCCTAGTGCTGTCGATGTCCGAGTGCCAGGCTGTCAAGCAGTGTTGAACCTTTCAAAATGGGTTCAAAAACGGTGTCTGTCGAGTCGTTGGAATCGACAAACAAGCGTTCTGAGAACCCCAACATCTCGCCTTGCGGTGTCATCCGCCGAAGGTGCAGTACTGAAAGCATACATGTAGAGCAAACAATAACGTCTGGAATAGGTGATGTAGTACAGACAATAATGTCTGGAATAGATTATCTGGTACAGACAATAACATCAGTCCCATGTGGGATTACTGGCATATAAGTTAATCCCATGTAGGATGGATAGGTCAGTGCCGTCGGATTACTGGTGCATAGGGCAGTCCAGTGTGAGATTACTGCTGGATAGGTCAGTCCCATTTGAGATTACTGCTGAATAGGCCAGTCCTGTGTAGGATTACTGCTGGATGGACCAGTCCCGTGTGTTATTACTGATGGATAGACCAGTCCCCTGTGGGATTACTGCTGGATAGTCCAGTCTCAAGTGGGATTACTGCTGGATAGTCCAGTCTCAAGTGGGATTACTGCTGGATAGGCCAGTCTTGTCTGGGATTACTGCTGGATAGATGAGTGTCATATGGGATTAATGCTGGATACGACAGTCCCGTGTGGGATTACTGCTGCATAGGCAGTCCAGTGTGGGATTACTGCTGCATACGGCAATCCTGCGTGAGATTACGGCTGGAGAGGCCAGTCCCATATGGGATTACTGCTAGATAGGCTAAACCTGTGTGGGATTACAGTGCGATAGGTCAGTCCCATGTAGGATTATAGGTCAGTGTCATGTGCGATTACTGCTGCATATTGTAGTCCAGTGTCATATTACTTCTGGATAGGTCAGTCCCGTGTGAGATTACTGCTGCATAGGCCAGTCCCGTGTGAAAAGGCCAGTCCCATGTGGGATTACTGCTGGATAGGCCAGTCCGGTGTGGGATTACTGCTGGATAAGTCAGTCCCGTGTGGCATTACTGCTGGATAGGCCAGTGCCATTTTGGATTACTGCTGGATAGGTCAGTCCTGTGTGAGATTACTGCTGGATAGGCCAGTCCCAAATGTGATTACTGCTGGATAGACCAGTCCGGTGTGGGATTACTGCTGGATAGTTGAGTTCCGTATAGGATTACTGCTGGATAGGCCATTAGAGATTACTGCTGGATAGGTCAGTCCTGTGTGGGATTAGTGTGGGAGAGCCGTGATCTAGGAAAACATGAAACATGTCCACCAAGTTTTATAATCATCCCACGAAAGGTTCAACAAACTTTCTATGTACAGATCTACATGTAAATTTTTGCCCAACAAAACCCTTATCAATGGAAACGTACAAAAGTCTAAACTGCAATAATTAGGACAAAAATTCATATTTAATGTCATATTTCTTGAATAGCACATGCACATCCTCCAATCACATTGAACTTGGGTAGCAAGTGTCAAACTCATCAGAAAACTTTCCATGTACAGGTGTACATGTATATACATGTACATTATCATTGGCAGATTACTTAGACAAAACTCTCAAAATTTGAACAAAAATTAATATTTCATCTCCTAAATAGCACAGGTACATCCTCTAATCATAAGAAACATGTGTACCAAGTTTCATAATCATTCAATGACAGCTGACAACTGCAGCAAACTGTGGTGTACAGATGTACATGTGTACTTAAGCTAAACGCAAAACTCTATCATTTGCCATAATTTGGAGCAAAATTAATATTTCATCTCAAAAATAGCACAGGCACATCCTCTAATCTTAAGAAACATGTGTACCAAGTTTCGTAATCATCCAATGAGCTGACAATTGCAGAAAACTTACCATGTACATGTACAATTTACCTAAACAGAAAACTCATTCATTTGCCATAATTTGGAGAAAAATTAATATTTCTTCTCAAAAATAGCACAGGTACATCCTCTAATCATAAGAAACATGTGTACCAAGTTTCATAATCATCCAATGACAGCTGACAACTGCAACAAACTCACCATGTACATGTATACATGTAGAGGCCTACATGTACAATTTACCTAAACAGAAAACTCATTCATTTGCCATAATTTGGAGAAAAATTAATATTTCTTCTCAAAAATAGCACAAGTACATCCTCTAATCATAAGAAACATGTGTACCAAGTTTCATAATCATCCAATGACAGCTGACAACTGCAACAAACTTTCTAACTACAGATGTACATGTGCACTTCAGCTAAACGCAAAACTCATTCATATGAGTTTTAACATTGGAGCACCCCAGGGGTAGTACCCCCAGGTACATGTAGCATACCCACCCCCGATATTTTTTTTATTTTTTTAATATTTTTTCTAATTTTTCTAGATTTTGTTTTAACTTGCTAAACCAAAAACCTTATCATTTCCAGGCAGGGGACACCGACACCGACGACGACATCCTCTTTCCCCCCTAACAATATCTCCCCTTTACTTCGTAAGGCGAGATAAAAATCATGAAATCACCATAGCCATCTGAAAATCTAATCATTTCATCAGTCAACATTCAAGAAGCTCTCACCAAAGTTTGGTCAGGCCCGACTTGATAGATCTGCAGATATTCAGCGGACAAGAACATGTTGATGGGGCTGAGCCATCAATAAATAATAAAAAAATAATTAAAAATCATGAAATCATCATAGCCATCTGAAAATATAATCATTTCATCAGTCAACATTCAGGAAGCTCTCACCAAAGTTTGGTCAGGTCAGACTTCATAGATCTGCAGATATTCAGCGGACAAGAACATGTTGACGGACGGATGCTAGGACGGATGGACGCTAGGACGGATGGACGGACGGACGTACGTACATGGCAACGACAAGACCCCACAGCCCTATGGGCTGAGGGGTAACAACTTCCATCTGAAGCAAGTTGAACAGCTAAAAAATATATGTCCACAGCCAAACAAAAACCTTAACCACTTATTGTGGTACAATTGAGCTAAACAGAAAATCTTAACCTATATGCAGAGCTAAATGGAAAACCTTACCAAAGATTCGAATCAGTTGACTACACATACATATTTGAGGTACAATTCAGAGCTAAACAAAAAGCTTAACCAGACACCGACCTCACTCCCTCTCTCACAATATCTCGCCTTACTTTGTAAGAGAGGAGGGTTAGATGACCCTAAAAATTACACAAAATGGCCTATTCGTCGTGTAAGGAAAACACAATAGGTGACTACATATGGGGAACCATGTTAAACCCGGAAAAGCTACCCGCAAGCTGTATTGCACATGGTGTTCCTGGTTTGAAGATCCTTACATGACGAACTTCCCCAATCTACAGATGGGGATGGAAAATAGCGATAATTTTGCATTTCTATGTGAACCATCCAAGTAAACAATCCCAGATACATGTTTGTAAACAGGATTATCCTGTGAAAACCATATTCATACACAAACCGACTTCTCCATTCATACTTTGAATTAGCCTTGATAGATCACATTCAAAATGATCTACTAACCAGATATGGAGGTAGGGGTGGCCAGATGTAGAACCACCTCTCAATAACCCACTCACATTAATGCCCATTTAAAAATTCTAATGGATTCGTGATCAGTGACCTTCTGTGTCTATTTAATGACTTGCTAATTCGAAGTTTGAATGGAGAAGTCGACTTTTGCATGAAGATGGCAGAAACATTGGATACTATAATATTATATTCTCTCTGCCATTAGTAATTACCACACTTTGACGGTCTGCATGAAGTTCATAACACATAGTCTTGTGAATCCTAGACACTGAAATGGTGTATCAAAAACAAAAACAAAGATTTGTTGGAGGTCAAAGTTCGCCTGTTGTGATTGGAATAAATAATCCATGTAATACAGTTGTTCCAGATGGTTGTAGAGTGTAATATACAGTGTAATATACAGCCCTTCACAGGACATAAATACACTCAGTATTGACCATGTTCACCCGAGTCTTGCAACCTCAACTTTATGATGGAAAAATGCTTTCGACACTACCTGTTTGGGCGGAAGTTTTTGCTTCGCACCGATCACGGCTCGCTGAGATGGCTCATGCGGTTCAAGGAACCGGAGGGACAGCTGGCCCGTTGGATTCAGGCCCTTGGCGTCTACGATTTCAACATCGAGCATCGTCCGGGTCGGAAACATGGTAATGCCGACGCACTGAGTCGTATCCCATGCAAACAGTGTGGTCGATCAAGCAGCGATGACGTTCAGGCAGCCGCCCGTGTGATTGAGATGGTGTCGCCAACCGAAGGGTTCGGCCGAGCCCAGGCCGAAGATCCCGACCTACAACCTGTTCTCGACTGGGTGCGGCAAGGTAGCCGACCAAACCGGGAAGACGAAAAGCCTCTGGGGTACCTTCGATATGTTGGAAATTTGCAATTCGCTGCTGGTTAGACATTGGGTGGATAACCGTGGTAAGGTCAAGTGACGACTGCTGGTTGTACCTCGTTCCTTAAAGTGTTAAGAGAGTGCCACGACGGTCCCACCGGTGGACATCTCGGAGTAAAGAAGACTTTAGCGAGTGAGGCAGGCCTATACCTGGCCTGGCCTGCAGACGGACATACGCCAATGGTGCCGAAGCTGCGATGTATGTAACAGAAGAAAGCAGGCTGGACGCAAACCGCGAGGACCACACAGTGGACAGATGACTGGTTGTTCGGGAGAGAGGATCGCAGTTGACATCCTTGGGCCAATGCCAGAGACGGGCAGTGGAAACCAGTATATTGCGGTCATCGGAGACTATTTTACCCGTTGGGTCGAAGCCGTTGCCATGCCCAACCAAGAAGCTCCTACTGTTGCACAGGCTGTGGTGGAACACTATGTGACCAAGTTCGGTGTTCCGATGGTGATCCATTCAGACCAAGGCCGCCAGTTTGAGAGCCGTGTCTTCAAAGGGATGTGCCGAATTTTGGGGATGAGGAAGACAAGGACGACGCCATACCACCCCCAATCAAATGGCATGATTGAGCGGTTCAACAGAACATTAGCCCAAATGCTACATGCCAGTGTTGACCGTCATCCAAGCGACTGGGACTTGCATATACCGCTTGTAGTGATGTCCTATCGTGCTACAGCCCATGAGACGACAGGATTCTTGCCGAATATGATGGTGTTCGGGAGAGAAGTCTCCCTGCCGTCTCACTTGGTACTGGGAGCTCCTCCACGTCAGCAAGTGGAACCTACAGAGTGGGTAGGAGAACTACGGGACGAGATGGACGAGATTCGTCGTAACGCCCGAGAAGTGACTGGGAAGAGCCTGCGGCGCCAGAAGAGGGTATATGATAGCAAGGCCTTTCCGCAAAAGTATAAACCTGGAGATCAGGTTTACCTGTACATTTCTGCTCCAAGACGTGGAGAGAATCGGAAACTACGAGACCGCTGGGCAGGACCATACGTGATAAAGGAAGCTCTCACGGACGTGACCTACCGCATTGCAGATGCGGACGGAGGTCTCCGGGTTGTTCACCATGACAAGCTGAAGCCTTTCTATGCTCGTGAGATGTCCACCAGTGAGTCAGAAGAAACGTCTGGCGACGATGGAGATGTAGAATCAGATGATAGCGTCGGACATGGGGCTATCTTTCCTTACCCCATGGAACAATCGACTGTCGTCAGAACGCCGACTGTTGACCGACGACCTCGATTGACCCGGGGCGGGCGTGAGATACGGCGACCATGGAGATTTGCCGATTTCGAGGTTGATTTGCAGTCGGCATCACCATTGGAGCTCGAGATGGAAGCTTTACCCCCGGCCGAGGCCGAGACAGAACCGCGGCGGACGACCCGAGGTCGAGTGATTAGACGCCCCGCGCGTTATCGGGATTAATGTGATTCGGCAGTGTTTGGTCAGTGCCGTGAAGCAGGGACATGATGTCTCCTCCTTTAGTGACGACCCAGCAGACCGCTGGGAGGAACGTCTTATGTAATTCTACCGTATTGAAGCCTTTGTTATTATACTGTGGATTATCTACATTTTCGGAGAAAGGACTGCGTGTTCTTTCTACTCATCTGTGATTGGTAGCTGTGCCGAGCTCCACGATGGGGGCGTCGTGTTTTCGAAGGCGTGGGTAGTGTGACGAAAATGCCCGTGACCTGGAGAATGTCATTTTCGTTCTACGCTGACATTCTAAATAGCATTGTGGATATTCGACTTACCTGTATTAACTGTGCGCTGAAACTTTCAGCGAGTGACGTGTAAATATCCCTGGCACGCATCTTGCATCGAAACCGGGCGAGAGAAGTCGAACTCTGCTGATCTGACACGAAATCCAGCACCGCCTGAGTGTACACTTTCGCTATATGGACGCTGCCATGTTTGGGCGCGCAATGGATTCTGGGAGCCAGAGGCTATATAAGACGCAGAGAATGGACGTTCGGCATTCTGTCTCAGACAATCGGCGGGTGCACATCGTGCGGGAGAGCACAGAGACAGGATCGCCGCAAATGCGCCGAATGTGCCGAAAGTGCCGAATTGACTGCCGAAACAGCGCCGAACCATCCGCCGAAGGGTTGGAAAGCCGAGAGCTAAGCCATAGCTTGGGGATAATAGATACTAACACGCACAGTATCTGATGACGAGACGAACCGCCAGACGGGGATAAGATAATAACACGCACAGTATCTGAAGACGAGATGTCCATCAACGGGAAATACAGAGCACCGAATATCCCACACTGCAGCCCATCGCACGGATACCATTTTACATGATTACATATACTTGCTCACATACAAGATCGTCGGCCTTCGGGACGGAATAGATCTAATCACACTCACCTACACTAGTTACTCACAGGCCTCGGCTAGGAGTAACTGATAACACAAGCTTACATCCACTGTACATATTTACACTGCCGCAGGGCTCGAATTATGCTTTGCCGCAAGTCTTTGAATTCTATTACAAATCATTGATATTAATTGACATTACACTGTAAGGTAATAATACACCCCCGCGACCAGGGCATTATTACCACATATATATGCAGACAATCTGAGCCTATTAACTCGTCCTTGGGTCAACGCCGTGAGGGCCGAATTGGGGTCGCCGAAGACGGGTCGCCAAAATCGGGCCGTCGAAGACGTGAGGTCTGCCGAGCCGAAGACGGGTCGCCGAAATCGGGCCACCGAAGACGGGTCGCCGAAGTCGGGCCGTCGAAGACGTGAAGTCTGCCGAGCCGAAAGGGGTCGCCGCCGAAATCGGGCCACCGAATTCGTGCCGCTCTAAATGTCCTAAATTATGGACTATGGTATCCTTTTCCTGTACATTCACCCAGCATCAGAATAACAGTCATGTCAGTAGGCAGTGCACTGAAATTTTAAAGTGGCTTCTGGACATGAAGCTTCCAGCCCTTCTTTATCTGTGGGACTCCTGTACGGTAATGAAATAAAGTGGTTAAAAGTCCACCCTGAAATCACATGACTGGAACAAAGCTAAATCAGACCTGAACAAGTGAGAAATGACTACATTGTAGTCAAAACCTGCGGCAGTGGCAATAATACAGTGAAAGACATATCGGTAGTGGTAATTGTAGAGAAAAGCGCCATCTGCCAGTGTTTTCATGCCAAGGGAAGTAATATTCAAGTTGTAACCCACAATTGTAGGAATTGCGTAATAGTTCTGATACCATATATATATATATTCACTTTCCCCGTTCTAAATCCGACGATTTTGACTGGTCCGTGTCGTCTATACTGAATTGACAGACGAACTCACAATGATCGCTTTGGCAATGTCTGGGTACAAGTATTGTGTATGCCAAGTTTCAAAACATTCGGTTCAGTCGTTGCTTTTTGCGATTCAAGAAGGCTTTCAAATATTTGGAAATCCAAACAAATTTCGAGGATTTAGTCATAGCGCGAAAATCTGCGCTCTTTCAGTCTTTGCCGATCAAAATGGAAAATTTATATTTCCTTCAAAGTTATTTTTCAATAAATTTAGTATCAGGTCTATCACTTTGATCTGTGAAACTATGGAATCGAACTGTCCAAGAGGCATAATGACACTTTTTCACTATCCAAATTGAGGCCTGTTACAGTCTTGATATTCGATTAGAAGAATAATTAATTAGGTTTCTGCATTTACGTTTGTTATCATCTGCGAAATAAATACGTTGCCACTCTTTTCCATGCAGCAAGTGAATACCAAGACATGGTTTGCTCCTTCTATATAAATGATTAACTATTTCATTCTTAGGAAATATAATCTCATCTGACATGTTTGGCTAAGCCTTTTCGAAAAAATCAAATTCTGCAAACAATAAACATTTCTAGGCAGTATCTATGGATATCTTCCTATACCCAATTCGCGAATATGTTTGTCACTAAGTCATTCCGAAGGTGATTCAAGTGCGAAGTTTCGGGGCTAGTTCACTAAACGTGGTCTGTGTGTAAGAGAATGATGTCAAGGTAAAGTCAATGCGAAAGGTATCTAAAAATCAAACTCAAAAACCCCTCCATGAAAACAAAGGCCCTAGCTTTTGGCAACGAGTTCAACTAGATCGTTTTTATGGTCAGTATCTGCTATATATGACGTAATTCCATTTGTAAAAGGCCCATTTCACGTCACGTAAGAAACATTTTCATTCCTTCAAGAGGAAAAATACTTCACAGCTACAACCCCATAAGTATATAAGAGTAGTATCCTACCTTCTATATGAGATTTGTGCTCTGTCACATAAGTAACGCAGAGAATTAGCCATTTTCTCCATTTTCTTCTTCTGATTAAAAAGCGTCTGATTTGATTGGGAAAATCTACCCAATTGATGATATATATTCTTGGTATGAGAGTGAACAAGCACACAATCAGCGGTCGAAATAACGCCTGTCTATCTGTCGCTGACAAGTAATTTTTTCAAGTGACAAATAAATTAAAATTCCACCTGTCGCCGCGACAAGTAACTATTCTGTCCTAAAAATACTGAATTACAAGCTAATACAGGCCTAACATGACTGAATTGTCTACCTGGAAACAGTTGTTGAGTTTCGTTTTATTTACATCAGACATTCTGTTCACTTCGTCATTCATCCCGCTGCCATACAACACCAGAGCTTGTGTACATCAAACTCCATGCAGGATTAATCTCCCGCTAGATTTGCACACGATCCGCTTGAAAGGCAAAACTAATGGATAAAGTAAACAAATTGACTGGCACGATCTAGCGCAATCGGCCTATATTTCTATCAACTATTCATGCCTGGCAACTTCAAGTCGAAAATGAAACCAGAACGAGCTGATTGATTCTTACGTTTTATTTCGGAGAATAAGAGCTCAATAAAACTTCGTCAGTGAGTATTTTAATCGGAAGAAAATGGTGCTTGTCAACACGGGCAGCTAACGTGAACGTTGCGTTGCCTGTGCTGATTTTTACTTGCTCCAGACAAGCGCTAACGTCTAACACTCGCGAGTTGATCGAGTGAAGGCAACAACAACAACAACGATTTGCTTGATAATTTGTCAGAACAATTCAACATTTTCATTTGGGAACTCGACTTATCTCTTGAATAACACAATATTTATTCACTAACTCAGTTTTCGCGCGTGTTTGGCGCGCATTTTCCCATGGATAAAAACTCATTTTTTGGGGGGGGGTAAAACTCAATTTCAAAATTTCCCAAAAACTAAATTTTTCAAAGTCAAGTTTTTAATCTGGGTAACCCACAAAAAAGTTGATAAAACCCTCCGAAAATATCGTTCCAGCAAATTTAATCCCATAATTGAACGTTCTGTTGACATTTTACTTTGAACTTCCTAATAGTGGAACTGTCTGGTGGCAGAAATGAGCCCACTGAGTTAACATCAGGGAGTAAGGACATTCATCTTGGCAATGCAGAGCTAAAGGAAGGAGACAAATTTGTCGCTGTCATAAATGTCTCGCGATCGGAAAAAAAAAATGCGTGTACAAATTCTCCAATGCCTGGAAAATGGAGAGACTGGTTGGAATATATGATGAGAGTATGGTGAAAAAAGTTTCAGTAGGAGTGACAAGCTGCAGTACCAGGGTGACAAGTAAAAAAAATAGTTACCTGTCACAGTGACAAGTAATTCTCAAAAAACATTTCGACCCCTGACAATAGACATGTTTTTTGGCATATTTATTTTAAGTGCGTTCTAATAATTAATTAAGCAACACTGATAGTGTCACGTAAGTAACAAAAAAGCGTCACATAAGTAACATATGACATAATGAAATGTTATGGTGAGGATATTCCAGTAGTCCACATTGCTTCTCTGGATGTACCCGGAGGCATTTTAGTAGACAGTAGAATTTAGTATGTATTGTGCATTGTGGTAATGAATTTATCCAATGAAATGCGGAGTCTATACTCGATCATGATAATGTGTTGCCAGAGATAACAATGTAATGTTGAAAGCATGAATTAAAATCTTTATACTGCCGGTACTGTATCAGGATTATTAATTTTCAGCATCTTTATTTCAATGTGCAATAAACAGACAGCTGCATCTGTTGCAGTACCGTACTACATTGTACATGCAAAAGTACATTGTATTTACTGAGTTACTGTGTGAAGATGACGAAGAAAGGGCTACAGATACATGTACAGACAGAAAGCAATGTGGATTGGAACATCATCACCATAACTTTTCAAGTATTGTAATATCATCTATTAAGAAAAATGCAAAAAACATGGCTAGTGTGTGGTTCTTCAATCACATACATGTACTAAAGAATCTATATCATATTGTGGAGATTTCCACCATCAGATCTGGTGATCTGAAGGTGATTTTTGATCAGAAGAAGGCCTTTAGTCATGTTAGTGTTACTAATGTGAAAGAGCACAAATCTAGCTCTGTCATCTAATCAAGTGAATGAAAGATGTAACATATTCCATTTTGAAGGTACATGTAGGATACTACAATATATTTATGAGATCGTAGCTGTGAAGTTTTTCTTCCCTTTTGTCTGGCTGAGTGAGCAAACTAAAGAAAATGAATAAAAATGTTACACGAAGAGAAATCCCACAGATAATGATCTGATATACATTTGCACATTAACTAATGAATTTGAATTCAGTTCCCATACTTCACCTGTTTTGTTCACCTCATGTATACCATAAACAATTACAGTTTGTGATGCTGGACTGAGGGACCGAATTCTCCAAGTAACATTAGTCTGTCAGAATTCAGCAATTTCAGGGTATTTTGAGCTGTCACTCGAGTATAATCTCTTCTCTTCAGTATTTCATGTTTCCAGATATTATTGTATCTTTTTATCATCCTTGAAGGATAGTCAGTTTGGAACATGGTAGCTACAAAAGTGATCAGAATGCTTATAATGATTATGTTACTTACGTGACAAAACCTGTTACTTACGTGACATGTCACGTAAGTAACTGATTTTTAGTCATTTCTCCTTGATTCTTGAAAACTGATCTCAGTTATCTGTCCTACAGATTTCATATTTGAAACAAACTAGCTTTAGAAATGTAGTTAAATTTTGACTGATTTGCTCTCTCTTTTCCATGGCTAAAAATTTCAACAAATCTGTCACGTAAGTAACAAATGAAATTTCTTACAATATTACTATGTTTTTGAGAAAATGGAATAAGAAGTGTACATTTTCCTACTATATATTGTCAAAACATTCCTTTCTCATGATGATGGACATAAAATTTCTCACATAATTCTAATTATTTGTCAGTTTTGATCTATTTACAATAATAATGTGAAAATGCTAATTTTGAGTTCAGAATTTTCACCTGTCGTTAAGCCTCATAAGAATAACCAGAAACTATTCTACCTGAAAAATGAGTATCTAGCATGTTTCTTGGGATATTGACTTAAGTTTTCATGCATAGGTGATAACATTAAAACCAAATTGTTTTTTTGGAAAAATTGGCTCTCTGTTGTGAAATGGCCCAAAACTGATTGACAAAGTAACGTAAATTGTGTATAGAACCAGTAAATTTTAGCAGAAATGGACTCTGACTTGAGAGAATGATGTGAAAATGCAATATGTTTCTGCGCATTGTCTGCTGAAACACATATGTATTGAATTTACGGAAGTAATTAATGCTATTCTAAAGGGATTCTGAGTGCGGAAGAGGACGGACAAGGCCCTGGCTTGCGAGAATGAGGATAGAGAGGCTGTGTTCCGAAAGAGGATCATTCAAAATAGCTATGTGCCAAATTTCATGCTTGTAACCGAAAGTGCACAATATAACTGCACAACTGTGATGTATTGTTCGCGCACAGGGTTGTCTAACTTACTAAATACTGTATAGTCATTTCTGTTCCTTCGAAGCATTTGAAATTGTCCGGTAATGAGTTAGTTCATCTGAATCCTATTGTCGGCAAAATAAGGATTTAAGATTCAAGATTCTATTGTACAGACACCAGTCAAAGGCAGAGTACAAAATTTTAAGAGGAATACAAGAAGAGAAACAATGGAACAGTGACATGAATATTAATATTTATATGTTATATCTGAGAGATATGTTATATCTGAGTGTTACCGTTGATATTAGAACCTTGATTCTTGGCATGAAGGTGCATTAGGGGACTGTTACCAGCATGTTTCGAGCTGACCTACATTTGATTAAAATTTCTTGTGATTTATCACAGGTGGTTCTAACTTGGGCCGTGCCCATCTTAATATAGGCAGGATTTCAAATGGGGGTCCAAGAGTTCAGCGCGCATCGGAGTCCTAATGCCTACCATACTTCGTAGGTCCTGTGACGTTATTCACACTGGGCATGAAGTAGCTCCGGTGTAGCCTTGTTCCATACTACGTGAGAACAACGCTACGGCTGCAAGCCAGTCACCAGATCGAGTTGTTGGGAAATTGCCGTACGGGCAATATTTGCCGAACCAATTGACCATAACCAATAAAATAATTCGATTCTATGTCCACTTATCTTTCATAAAAATCCTTGTTTATGAGTGACCGTCCGTTTTTAGCTTGGCAAGAGATCGAAACTCGGACGAGGGGGGTAAAACTGTCCACATCGCCGCCATCTTTACATCGATAAGTTTTACATGGACAGTATAACCCCCTCGTCCGAGTTTCGATCTCTTGCCAAGCTAAAAACGGACGGTCACTCATAAACAAGGATTTTTATGAAAGGTAAGTGGACATAGAATCGAATTATTTTATTGGTTATGGTCAATTGGTTCGGCAAATATTGCCCGTACGGCAATTTCCCAACAACTCGATCTGGTGACTGGCTTGCAGCCGTAGCGTTGTTCTCACGTAGTATGGAACAAGGCTACACCGGAGCTAGGCATGAAGGTGCATTAGGGGACTGTTACCAGCATGTTTCGAGCTGACCTACTTTTGACGAAAATTTCTAGTCATTTTTGATTAAAATCACTAAAGATTCTAACTTGGGCCGTGCCCATCTTAATATAGACAGGATTTCAACTGGGGGTCCAAGAGTTCAGCGCGTGTCAGAGGGCCGTGTCGGAGTCCTAATGCCTACCCTACTTCGTAGGTCCTGTATGTAACGTTATTCACACTGTTCACATGTATTATAAATCCAATCCGGAAATTAACGAAGCAATAATTCATTTCACCAAATATAGTTGCAAATGAATTCAAACGCGCCTGAAGACAGGGTTGTCATGTGAGATCGGAGGTTGAAAATAAAGGTGTGGCAGAGATCACTCTCTCTTAGCTCATGCGCATTTCAAAAAGTCACAAGAAGAAGAACAACAATGCGAGCCTCTCGTAGACCTGCGTGCCTCAGGTAAAAAGTGAACAGACAACTGACATTCCAAGAAGAAGGAAGAATTGGAAGCAAAATACATGTACAATATTGAAATAAACTGCCAAAAATAATATTCCGATGACAAAGGGAAAAAGTGCCCGAATTGCAATTGTAAACTAAACAAGTGGACGAAGCATTTATTAAATTAATGTTCAAAATAACCAGATGAAACTTGGCCCTGAACGCCTTCAAAACACCAAATGGTTCGGGCATTTCTTTTGTTGAGGTAGATAACTCTACATCCTGTATCAGGACCAGGAGGGTCCATAAGAAAGAAAGTATTAGTCCATATTGAAATAATGAAATCAATGTCAGATACTGGACCATTTGAATTAATTGCAATAAATTTTAATTTTTTTACAGAAACACTTTTCTTTTTTCATTTAGCAATGGTTTATGGATATTCTTGCAATATAAAATTAGAATTTAGCTTATGATCATGAAGTTAAAGCTTCCCGAAATATTTCTCTTGTTATTTGGACTGTATCCTTGTTAATTCCGTCTTCACATGAAATTCGGCATGGCCAAAAGTTTTCAAACAAATCCGTATGGAGGAGTTCTAGCTATCCACGAATCTATGAGATAATACATGGTAACACAAGGTTGGCATAAATATTTCACAAACAAACAAATATTTCTTGTGTCCAAGATAAACTGTGATATATTTGCGAGAGAGCAGTTATTCATCTCGTCCACGGCTTGGACCTAGGCTATATTCATGATATTTCTGGTTGCCATTTATTCTGCGGACCTGGAGAAGTCATATTTCAGGAATAATTTTCAAAATTTATAAAATGTGAAGATACGAGAGTGCGGAATATGCCGCACATGGTTAGTCTACCTTGACCTACGACCGGCTTTAATTTGACTTACGGCCCTGTACGATATACAGTAGAAGAGAGGAAAGTAGGGCTAGGTACATGTATGAGACAATATGTGGGATATTGTAGAATTATCACCCCTTCTTTGTCGCGCTTTCCGACTCTCTCTCCAGAGCCTTGCTATGCTACTGGAGATTTATACACACAGATAATTCAAATAGGTATTCAAGTTCATTTTCTCCTTAAAGGATAAATTTGACACATACTGCACGATATAGTGACCTAACAAATATCGATCACCATCACAATAAATTGCTTCGAAAGCAGAAATATTACAAATCTGGCAATTGTGGAATTTCCACGTATGAAATCCTATGTTCTCGGTTTTTACTATTTTGTGTGTGAAATTTATGTTACAAACTCACTTGAATAATTTTGACAAAATATGGTACGAATCTATGGAACATTTTCACACATGCGCAAAAAAACTAAATTTGTTTAGCTTTAAAACTCCAGGCGGACATGTTTGACTCGATCAATGACAATCTTGGCATTACAGGAGAGTACAATGTCAGGCCTGCAAATGGCTCGCAGTGAAAATATAGGAGAAAATATAGGAAGAAATTTGCAAAAATATAGGAGAAATATAGGAATTTTCTGAATATAATATAGGAAAATATAGGAAATAAAAGAGTGTAAGACAGGTCTGTACTACATAGTATGTTCCAAACTTGCTAGTTTTCTGATATTTATTGAAATTACTTTCACTGAATGCGGTCATAATGGTGGTCTTTCAGGTGACCCTGTTCTGTTGTTTAATTCAGCATAGAGAGATTGAAATGTTTTCATATTTGCCGAGCGAAGTGAGGCGAAAAAAAAATTCTGAAATGTATTTCCTCGTGTCAGTTTGACTCATATCCAGAGCAATGATGAAAGTTTTCATGAGAAAAAGTCAAAATATAGGAAATATAGGAGGTTTTGAGTAAAATATAGGAATGACTAAAAAATATAAGAAATATAGGAAAAATAAGAGGCACTTGAATGCCTGCGATGTATTAGCCTTCCAAATACACAAATGAATACATACATTTGTGCAACAAAGATACATGTACATTTTATCGATTTTGCCCGAAGAGTATTGTCGTCGTCAGCGTCGTCTGTCCGTCCGTCCATCCGTCTGTCTGTCTGTGGAGACGATATCTCAAGAAGGATTACAACCAGGCATTTTAAATTCATACCACATATGCATCAGGTGAATGGTCAGAAGCCTATTGAAAATGACTGACCTTGACCCAATTTATCAAGGTCAAATTCTAATATTTGCTATATTTTTTGAAGGGTTAGAGCTAGGGTCTCCAAATTGATATTACATATGCAACTGGTGATTGACTAGAAGCCTATCCAGTTGGCTGATCTTGACCTATTTTTTCAAGGTCATATACTGTTTATTATGATATATCATGAAGAAATATAGCTAGGCTTTCCAAATTAATACTATATATACATCTGGGGATGATCCAAAGGTGTGCTGAAGATGACTGACCTTGACCTATTTTATCAAGGTCAAATTCTAGTATTTGCTATATTTTTTTGAAGGATTAAACCTAGGGTCTCCAAATTCATATTACATATGCAGCTGGTGATGTACTAGAAGCCTATCACAGTTGACTGACCTTGACCTATTTTTTTCAAGGTCATATAATGTTTAGTATGATTTAACATGAAGAAATACAGCTAGGCTTTTGAAATTAATACAATGTATACATCTGGCGATGGGCCAAAGGTGTGCCGAAGATGACTGACCTTGACCTATTTTATCCAGGTCAGATTCTATTTAGTACAATTTTATTAAGGATTATATCTACGTTGTTCAAATTTATACCACATATGCCTGGACTTGAAGTCTATTAAATATCACTGATCTTGACCTATTTTCTAAAGGTCAAATTCTATATGTTAAGTCTAAGCTCTCTGAATTCAAGTTCCATATGCAATTAAGTTAGAATAGACCAGAAAATTATTGGAGATGACTAACCTTGATATATATTTCCAAGATCAAATTATTTGAGCTGATTTTGACCTATATAGAAGAGTATGGTATGGAGTGAAGAAAAACTGTACTCGGCAAAGGCTGGAGTTGACTTCTGTCTGTAAAAACCTGACCGGTTTCGATCGATGTGATCTCATCAGAGGTTGTGTGTGAATGGCCATTCGGCCGCTTTATATAGTGGAGAAATACCGTAGGCCCGTGTAGGCCTGTATGGTTCGTAACTATGTGACCGTAGGCCGTTGTGGGCTAGTGAGCGGCCCTGTTGCTATGGTGTGGGCCGGTATGGGTCAATGATTGACATATCGGCCGCAGACGTGGGCCGGTGGGTGGTATATTGGCTCTAGTGTAGGCCGGTAATATAATCTGTTACGTGGTGGTATGACACAATGGGTGGTCTCCAAAAACGGGGGATGAATGGTCCCAATAAACGGAAGAAAAAGCAAAGTTTAGTGAATAAAGATTAATTTATTATGTTGAATATATTGTTTTCGTTATTCACATGCATTTATAGACTTCCGATGTGACGTGTAAAGTCTTAAAAGTCTAAAAGACTGGATAGGAAGAGCGTTACTGGATCTATCAACTCCACACGAGAGCACCCATCGGCTTGAACGAAAAGGACTAAGCAAAACTTTGTTTTTTCTCTCTTTACCCTATATAGAAGAGTATATTTAGAGGTATGAATATGGTCATGCACTACCAGAATCTCGGCGCCAAATATTTCCCATTAATTCAAGTCCTTGGCAAAAGCTGACCTGGCTCAATTTCGTATGTATTTCTAAAATGAGAGAACTGCAGTCAAACCTTCTAGATCACATTTCTGTTAACCTACACTAAAATGTCAAAGTTCTAAAAATACATCTTATGCAATGCATGATTGCTGAATGTAAACAATAAGTAATATCCAAGGGGTATTGTATCCCATTGGGCTATTTTTTTTAATTGAAATTAGGTCTTTATTGGAATCAGGTCTTCACATGTACATGTACCTAATATTGCATGAAAATAATGATTTTAGATCATTCTAGCAGTTACTCCCCTTGATGTGATTTCCCTTTGAAGGGGAGTTTAAATATTCTCTCTGATACAGGCACAACACAATCTCCAATGATCAAGTAAGGTGCACATCAAAATAATGTTACATATCTACCATGTCTACATGGTACATTTGAGTACCACATGCCCCTAGCCTGCATGACCCCGTCAAAGTAGACCAATAGTATGACAAGCTCATGAATGCCTACAGGTGCGGTTATCTTTGACAAAAAGGAAGTACCAGGTTGGGAAAATGAGGGTTCTTCAGTTTTGAAGGTAAAGAGATCACTTTTCTTGAATACCTTTTAACATACAGACAAATAAGCAGGGGTTTTTTTCAATGGCGCAAAAATGCATATATTATTACAGCCATGTGTTCTAAAGGACAAGATAAAAAGCGGTCTGTAGTTTTTTTCAAACACCTAAATGATGAATCATATAAGTGGCAATAATTTGTTAACATTATGTTTATGCGCCATTGACAAAAAACTCAAATTTGCCTTATTCTAAAGTTATTTCAGCCGTCTAACAGAAAAACTCAATCTACATTTGTGTATGATTAGGTTTACTTCAGTGTTGACATGTTATTTTGCCAATAATGTCTTCAGCCAGTCCCACATGCAGGGCTTGTTCTTCGTCAAATTATACCAGAATCCATTTGGATTCCCATAAACTGACCTTGAAGGAATTGATGGGAATCTGGGTTTTTTTGTGTGTGCAATCCCTCCACTACTTAAATGCCGCTCGTCAATTGCAATTGAATGCAATGACAGGAAAAAAGAACTTTAATTTCTAAATTCATGTATTATTATCTCAGTTACAGAAAAAAAATCCAGGTTTGCCTGGAGGAGACAGAATATTTTTGTTCTGCCGCAGTGAAGACTTGAAGTCATCATCATTTAACGACAGAAGTTAATAAACAAAATAATTGTCGAAATCAAGTCTTGGATATGGAAGAGAGAGTTTTGTGTTCTAATTGTTAGATTGTACCACGTTTAACTTTACTTCGACACACGGCGAATGACCAGTCGCTGACATAATCTTTACGTAGTTCGGACTAATGTTTTATCCTGTTAATAATTTGGGATTGAACTGTATTAAACTTTCTTGATCAGTTTAGGACCTCTCACTGAGCCAGTCATCCAACACACACAGCTGGTTGGTGTTATCTCCTTGCCAGGGAAAAGCTGGGACTATTAGTGACAAGTGTTGATGGACTTCCTTCCGGCTGATGATCTGCAGTATACAATTTAGTTATGAGATGGATTATCTCCCTTCCCTTATACATTACACTGCCATGCACTGCCACGTGCGGTACAACTCCAAAACAGGGAACGTTCCCAAATTGGGAAATATATTTCCTGAACAGGAAAACTTTTCAAAACGGGGAACACTCACAAATTGGATTTGAAGGATAGTAAATCAAAATTCCAAACGCTCGCACATAAGGCAGTGTACGGTACAACTCCAGAACGGGGAACATTCCCAAATTGGGAAACATATTTCCTGACAGGAAAACTTTGGCAAATATGGTTGTTCATTCATAAATTGCAAACAACACAAATATTATACTCAAATGTCATCTAAATAAGCAAGTTTAGCACTGTTTCGTCATACAGAATAATTATTTCAATTTCAATTGATCGTTAGCCCACAGGAAATTTCAGGAAACCATCATATTCAGACTGGAATATCTCGGGCTAACAATGGCTAACGATCAAGACACTGATCATGTGATAGCAGGGTCAAAGTGAGCTATCTTTGTGTGGATGATCAATGTGCAGAGAAGTGCAGTGACAAAGAAAATTAGGATCAAAATTTCATAATAGCATTATTTGAACAATTGAAACCATAATGAGAAAAATAATTATTCTGTATTATTCATGAATAAAATGAAATTTCATCATCCCGTGATTCCCGTCACAAAACGAGCCCTGACATGGTAAAGGGTCCTAAATTTTAAAAAAAAAATTTAGTTTGCATATTAAGCGTACATTTTTGGTTGACCCCTGAATCCATTTAAATAAATATTATAATGTCTCGGCTGATTATCTTATTGATTTGAATACTGTTTTTTGCCAAAACTCATGTGGTGAAAATATCTACTTCTAAAATGTTGGACATCCCTTCTCTGTAGCTAAGTTTAACCAGTAGCTTGTGGCCAGAAATATCAACAACTGAATTTTAACTGTCTGTACATAATTGGCTGAACCATGAACCCCATTCAAACCTATTTTGCAAAAAAAAAATAGATTAACCGATAACACGTCACATCAACTTTTTTACTGAAGTCTTTAATTGGTCATAGGGCTTGCAATGGCAGTGAATTATCACAGTCCAGGCAACCTAGAATACAACAATTTGCAGAACTGACTCAAAGTGGTCAATTTCCAATTCGCAAACAAAAACGCCCCATAAATTAAGAGAAGCAAAAGTATGCCTTCAGAACCTTCAGAACCTTCAACTTCCCAATCCTATGTCTATCCTGCAAGATCATTATACCCAAATTTCTTGGAAATCCAACGTGTAGGTCAGAAAAAATTGTGCTACATATGTTTACCTATGCTCAGGTCTCAGGGATGAACGCATGGTACAAAACACAATCTGAAGGCCTACGGAAGTGGCAAATAAAGGACTTCCATGGAAAACAAATTAAGCATGATTGTTTATGGAGATTTTGATGTTAAGTCTGAGAATTGTGATTTTTCATTTAAATGCCCATTTTGTTTGCACCAATGTTATAATTATGCCGGGCCAGAAGAGAGAGAAAAAAAAAGACAAAAAGACACCAATCAAATTGGTCAATTTTCATTTAACCAAAAACATCTTTTTGTGAGATGCAAAAAACGTGCCTTTATAGTTAAGACAGCAACACCAAAACTTTTCATCCTATCCACCAAATTTCATAGAAATAAAAAAGGCCGTTCAGAAGAAATCGTGAGAGAAATGTTTACATATGCTTTGACTACAGCGCCACCTAGTGGTGAACAGTGACTATCAAAACACAAGCAGACAAATTTCTCAGGCCAGGAGATAGCACACAAAGTTTGAACCAAAAATCTTTAACGGTTACAGAGATATTCACATTTAAAGTTGCGGCGGCGGATGCGGCAGAGCCGTTTCTCATGAAAACAGAAGAGCATCCACTTTGTGGAAATGCTCTAAATAGCATGTTAGGTTACAGGATGTTTGTGTTTATGGATTAATGTCTGATGATGGATAACCAATTCCTGACTATATATGACTGTTCATGTGATAATATGAAAACATGCAAGATAAAGTATGGTAGTCACACTGACACTCCCAGACCAATGTCAGCATTTATATTATACTCACATCATAGTCGTTTCTATCAAGAGCCTGATGGACGGCTAATTCCTGACTGTGGTTTTGCATCAGTAAAAGTAACAGCAGCATAGGATTTTGCTGAAAAGCAACAAACAGCACCACATACATGTATATTATGATTATATTTTAAGATTTTCACTCATAATTAAATTTGTTTTATTTCAACATGTATATGTATAACTCACAGTCTATCATACATGTCATACATGTACTTGTATAACTCACAGTCTATCATACATGTCATACATGTACTTGTATATGTATAACTCACAGTCTATCATACATGTCATACATGTACATGTATATGTATAACTCACAGTCTATCATACATGTCATACATGTACATGTACTTGTATAACTCACAGTCTATCATACATGTCATACATGTACATGTATATGTATAACTCACAGTCTATCATACATGTCATACATGTACATGTACTTGTATAACTCACAGTCTATCATACATGTCATACATGTACATGTATATGTATAACTCACAGTCTATCATACATGTCATACATGTACATGCATATGTATAACTCACATCTATCATACATGTCATACATGTACATGTACTTGTATAACTCAGTCTATCATACATGTCATACATGTACATGTATATATATAACTCTGATCTATCATACATGTCATACATGTACATGTATATGTATAACTCACAGTCTATCATACATGTCATACATGTACATGTATATGTATAACTCACAGTCTATCATACATGTCATACATGTACATGTACTTGTATAACTCACAGTCTATCATACATGTCATACATGTACATGTATTGTATAACTCAGTCTATCATACATGTCATACATGTACATGTACTTGTATAACTCAGTCTATCATACATGTCATACATGTACATGTATATGTATAACTCACAGTCTATCATACATGTCATACATGTACATGTATATGTATAACTCACAGTCTATCATACATGTCATACATGTACATGTATATGTATAACTCACAGTCTATCATACATGTCATACATGTACATGTATATGTATAACTCACAGTCTATCATACATGTCATACATGTACATGTATATGTATAACTCACAGTCTATCATACATGTCATACATGTACATGTACTTGTATAACTCACAGTCTATCATACATGTCATACATGTACATGTATATGTATAACTCACAGTCTACATACATGTACATGTACTATGTATAACTCACAGTCTATCATACATGTCATACATGTATGTATACTCACAGTCTATCATACATGTCATACATGTACATGTATATGTATAACTCACAGTCTATCATACATGTCATACATGTACATGTATATGTATAACTCACAGTCTATCATACATGTCATACATGTACATGTACTTGTATAACTCACAGTCTATCATACATGTCATACATGTACATGTATATGTATAACTCACAGTCTATCATACATGTCATACATGTACATGTATATGTATAACTCACAGTCTATCATACATGTCATACATGTACATGTATATGTATAACTCACAGTCTATCATACATGTCATACATGTACATGTATATGTATAACTCACAGTCTATCATACATGTCATACATGTACATGTACTTGTATAACTCAGTCTATCATACATGTCATACATGTACATGTATATGTATAACTCAGTCTATCATACATGTCATACATGTACATGTATATGTATAACTCACAGTCTATCATACATGTCATACATGTACATGTATATGTATAACTCACAGTCTATCATACATGTCATACATGTACATGTACTTGTATAACTCACAGTCTATCATACATGTCATACATGTACATGTATATGTATAACTCACAGTCTATCATACATGTCATACATGTACATGTACTTGTATAACTCACAGTCTATCATACATGTCATACATGTACATGTACTTGTATAACTCAGTCTATCATACATGTCATACATGTACATGTATATGTATAACTCACAGTCTATCATACATGTCATACATGTACATGTATATGTATAACTCACAGTCTATCATACATGTCATACATGTACATGTATATGTATAACTCACAGTCTATCATACATGTCATACATGTACATGTATATGTATAACTCACAGTCTATCATACATGTCATACATGTACATGTATATGTATAACTCACAGTCTATCATACATGTCATACATGTACATGTATATGTATAACTCACAGTCTATCATACATGTCATACATGTACATGTATATGTATAACTCACAGTCTATCATACATGTCATACATGTACATGTATATGTATAACTCACAGTCTATCATACATGTCATACATGTACATGTACATGTATAACTCACAGTCTATCATACATGTCATACATGTACATGTATATGTATAACTCACAGTCTATCATACATGTCATACATGTACATGTATATGTATAACTCAGTCTATCATACATGTCATACATGTACATGTATATGTATAACTCACAGTCTATCATACATGTCATACATGTACATGTATATGTATAACTCACAGTCTATCATACATGTCATACATGTACATGTACATGTATAACTCACAGTCTATCATACATGTCATACATGTACATGTATATGTATAACTCACAGTCTATCATACATGTCATACATGTACATGTATATGTATAACTCACAGTCTATCATACATGTCATACATGTACATGTACTTGTATAATTTGTGAGATCTGTTAATCACTCTTATAGATTTTGTATTGCAAGTGTAATCATGGTAATCAGTGTATTGTTAGAGTGGTTCACTCTTGTCAGTATTACCCTCACAGACATGACAGAAACAGGGCACGCCACTTATCTCCACCTTACTTACGCCCGAAATGCGCCTTGTACAGCTACTGCGCCTTAACTGCGCCTTTTTCCTCCATCTCATCCAGCCTGCTTGTGCCCTAAATGGGTCCTTCAAAATTGCACCCTAAATGTGCCTCAGTAATAAATCTGCTTTTTTACTGCGCCCTATATGCGCCTTATTTAGTAACAATAATTTGCTTCTGAAGATGACTGGGCCCTATCTGTGTCATGTGGACAAACACTTTATTCCAGAATTGAGACTGCGCTCTAATGGCACCCGCTGGACATAACCATTTTATCCAAGATTCAGAGTGAGCTGTACATCATGTATACTTCTGGATTCTTTTCCACCAACATTCCTATAGCTAGTACATGTAGTAATACTCTACATGCCGTAATCAAATCCTATTACCGAAAGAAGTTTTTTAACCCACAAATATTGTCAATGTACACTGCTTCATGTTAGGTTTTTGGATGATTAAGTTGCATTCTATATATCTGGAAATATTATCTAAAATATTTCAGTTCAGAGGGGGTTTGGAGAAAGAAAGAAAGACAACAACATCAGGCATGTTAAGTGGGTGCACTGAGCCTCTTCCTCAGATGTAAAATAACTATTGGTGCAAACCCAAAGTGATTTTTCTGTGGACATTAGAATGATGAGTTGTACATGTATTAACTGCTGCCTTTTGTTTGGGTTATCAGGAATGTGAATGCTGATATCCGACCAAGGGAATCAGTTTTTAAAGATGTAATCAACCTTAAACCTGCATTTTTCATCTGCTAAGATTGCTAAAGCATCATAGGTACTATATTTGATGATAGTAGGATCGTCACACACACTGGATGCAAAATATCTTGTCAGAGAAATTTGAAACTCTACCCGGTTTGATGGGTTTTCTGGTTTGCCATTAAATATGTGTTGTACATGTATGTGGAGAGGAAAATGACATCAGTGACGTTTGAGTGACGTAGCGAGGCTCACGAATCTGAATGCTGAACAGCTGCAGTCATGGAATAACGGCATGGCTTGTGCCTTCGATTCGGTAGAGTGGCAGAGCATACATAGTTAGGATGCACCACACGTGTATACGCTTCTTGACACGGCCATCGCAAAATTAAACGGCATGCCATTTATTTTTAAAGACCAATTCCTTCTATTTTATCTTGAATGGTAGAAACCGGTTTTGTTTTTGTGGTCAAATGTGTTTCACTTTGTACCTGTTGTAACATATGTCACTTTCGTTGGCTTTGAGGGGGGTCAATTTCCAGTTCAGATTTGAGGCTGATTACATCTTACAATACCCCAATGTCATTTCAGCACTATGAAAGAAAGATCAACATATCTTCTCTTCAGTGAGCCAAATGTTTATTTCAACAGATGGTAGCCCTTATCTCGTCTACAAATCTAAATTGTCGGTGTTCATAAAGGTGTAACTGATAATGATGATGGGAGATTCTGATTGGTTGATTGGGCAGGGTTTTGAGGCATCTCCACAAATGATTCGGTGAATTGATGGCATACAAGCACTGTACACATAACGAACCCCAGACTGGTCCAGGCATCGATCAGCCAATCAATATCTGGACCCAAGAAGATGATAATAACGCATCAAGTTTCAAGTTTCATGTCACGCAAGGACACACACACATGGCATGGCTGAAAGCTATACCCCATTTTTCCCCATAAAAAGTGGATTACGAACAAATACAGAAGTTGCTGTTCACCATGATATCTCCGAATGTAACATCGCGCAGACGTGATGGTCCCATGGATAGCCAGTCCTGCTCTGTTGCCATGGTACCCACCGATCTTCGTTGGTCTGAAAACAAAGTAAAAAACTATTTGAAGATTCAGTAAATATAATGCAGTAATCCCTCTAATAATTGAATTATTATCATTATTATTATTATTATTATTATTATTATTATTATTATTATCATTATTATTATTATTATCATTATTATTATTATTATCATTATTATTATTATTATCATTATTATTATTGAATGAAATTCCCACCATGACATAATATGAGGCTGACAAAAATGGTTGAACATCATGCATACATGTATAATCCATTATTTCTTCATCATTTCAATGATTTTAGAGGGTCTGGGTAATCAATGATTTTAGAGGGTATTCAAATTCAGAAGAGCTAATTGAATTTGGTCATTGAATTTTGGTAGGAGGATTGAACTATTAGAGGGAATACCTTTTAAAACTATTAGTAGTTTGGATGGTCATTGGAGGACTACATAAAGGGGTACGATGTCCTTCACTTGCCTTTTTGTCTCCAGTAAAAATGGTACACTGAAAGGCAGATTTTGTTCTCTTGCACTATTGTGTATGGCAGACAAGTATTGTGTTAATAATGAAGGAAAGGCAAGCATGTCCCATTTCAGAGAGCGAGGGAAGACAGCAGGGCTGTAGTCAGGAAATCTTGAGGGATGGTTCGCTTTTCATTCAAACATGTCAAATGAGCATAAGAGGCCATTTTTTTTTGCTAGCCTAGGTTGACCTTTTAACTTAAAATAAATAGGGTTCATCTTTGCCACATGAGCACAGAATACCCAAAAGAAATAGTTTTCTTCTTTGTCTGGGCACAAGGTATACACATAGTTTGATATCAATCCAAAACCTGGAAAATTTTCTTATCAAAGTGATCTTGGCCTTTGACCTTTTGACCTTAAAATAAATAGGGCTCTTCTCGTGGACAAGGAGTAGGGCCTACACAAAGTTGAGTAGCAATCTAAAACCTAAAGCTGAAGATATCGCACAGACGGACAGAGATCATGATTGTAATTTATACAGCCTTGTCACAGTGGGGTTTGCTTATGTCTGAGAAGGACATTTTTATGAAAAAATCAATATTTTTTCCAAAAGGGAGTTTTTGCCTTGGCTACAGGCCTGGACAGTGGTCTGACACCCGTTTCAAACGGAAGAAGATTGACACCTGCCAAAACCAGACAGCTGTGGTTGTCTGGATATCAGTTTTTCAAACTTTCAAGGGGGACACAGGATTGGGTTTAATGTCACACTCAAGGTTAAGTCACTTATATGGTGTGAGGCTAGCGGTTACCAGTGAAGCACCTTAGACCACTCGGCCAGTGAGGGCATGATGGAAAACATATGGTACCTGGATTGCGTAGATCTCTGGCCGCTCCTTGCTGATCATTGTCTTGGGAGTTACGATTAGTCTGCTCCATAAGGGCAGACAACTCCAACAGGCTCTGTATGGGATTATTTGCTCTGGGAGGGGCGGCAGAGGCCCCCAGTGGTTCTTCTGTCGATTCTGATGCTGCTGTCTCGCTGTCATTGTCACGGTCAGCTTCAGCATTCTATGAACATAAGAAAACCGTTGGGGGTTATAATGATGGACAGTATCTAACGCACAAAATGTCTTTGGTAGAATTCTACAAGGATCAAATGATATACATTGTCATGATTGTGAACTTAATGTTATCAGTATTTCCATAATTCTGGTTTAAGAAGAGCTAAAAATTTGTCTCATCTATTCTTAAAATTATTATTGACTTAGCTAACAACCACTCTCCTGAATTAACATTTCACTCTCCAAAATCTCTCCAGATCAGTTCATAGCCCTCCTCTCATTAGGCATCCGTGGAATGTCTTAAAGTGATCGTAAACCCTTAAGTAAAGTTTCCATCAAATGAAAGAGCATTGCAAACAGTGTCGGAAAATATTTATTGTAATTTTTTACAATAGTGTTAATACATGTAATAGTGGCAAAATAGTTGACTACTCCTACATGTAGCAATCATTTTATCTACCCACTAGTTATTTGGCAAACTGGTAATAAATAGACAACTGACAATAATATGCAATATAATTGTGATTATTAATGAATATGAATTATAGATCAAAAATCATAACATACATCATATGTAAGGGAGACAACTCACCAACGTCAGCCAAATTATCTTGTTTGACTTCCAGAAATGACAATTTGGTATGGAGTTTAGCCCCAATAAAGCAATTTGTATATGAAAATAATTTTGAAGACGAAGAATAATTAACCATAAGTGGTATTTGACCTCCAAACTGCAAAATGATCTTACCATATTACCATCAATATTTACCTATTACCATCAATATTTACCATATTACCATCAATATTTACCATATTACCATCAAGATATCAAATACTCCATTGAATCACCCTGATGAAGTTTAATCCTTCCTCTCTGTTGCAATGAACACAACTGGTTTTATAGTACTACAGAAAGGACAATTTGGTATGGACTTTAACCCCCCACAAAGCAATTTGAACATACATTTGTATGAAAACAATTTGTGAGAGAAAGACTAATTTAGCCGTCAGTGGGAATCGAACCCAGGATCCCTCCAATGTGTAGAGTTGCAGTGTCATTATGTCTCTCTGACAGTTGATGAAGCCTTCACACATAGTTTCACAAATAAAATTTCTGTGTCGAATACTGACACACATACTGAAAATTATCTTTGGAGACAAAATAAATTCTCCATTTTATTTGGCAAATTAAGCGAGAATAGGGATGGAAGCAGCTCTAAGTTCCCTAGCATGCCTAGGTACATGTATTTGTGTAAAAACATATGGTAAGTTCCGAAGTATTCATGACCGGAAGTGAATATCGCAGTCACTTTCGAATAGTGTGTGCAGGGCAGTTCAGAAAAACTAAAATCTAACTAAAATCTAATGGAGTAATTCTAATTAGATTTTCGTAAATTAAAATCTAATTTAAAATATTAAATGCCCATATCGTTCGACAATGAAAGGTCACAATACATTGACTGTGATCTTTCTTTGTGTAATATTTACCCCATACTGCACTTTAAATTACATTGTATATAAAATCGACAACCACGGAACATTCACTATACTTTGTGTGTAGAATTAGATTGATTCAGTGAGCTGAATCTTCAAAATAACGTGTTCCTTCCACCGTCACCAAATTAATGCAACTATATCCCGAACGTATGCGGTTGTATTTCATTTAGATGGTGTACCTCTCAGGATTCGGGGACAATAGTTCAGCTAGAAGATCCTATTGTATATTTCCCCAAAATGGGGTTAATCGTAAATCGAAAGATGGCAGTAAGCTTATATTTGGATATATTGATCAGTTGGGACGGCAAAAATCACTATGAATGAACAACAAAAATGGTAGCATTGTTTAGTAGTCCTCGAATGCATGGTGAAAAAAGTTCAGAATCTGTGGCCAACAAACTCTGGTAAATACCCGGACACCCACAGATGTAGAACAGTTGATGTTAGAATAAACTTTCTGTGTGTAATAAAAATAACTATGTGTATACAAACAGATTTGTTAACAGACCAGGTGTACATGTACATCATGTGACCATGTAACCGACAATGATCTCTACCCCGCGACCAAGAAAATCTGCAGTTCAAATGTCCGGTCCATCTTCAGCACTATATTTCGTTAAGACCGAATGAAATGTGACTTCCAGCTCTTCATTTTGTTATATTCAGTATTAATATCGAACGTTTTCTCTCTTCAATCGGCAATGTTAAATATCGCACGTCCCCGTAAACCGGCAATATTCTCAACTCAATGACCATGAGAAATCGGGGTTCAAACATCGGATACATTTCGTTTGAGACATGTTATGTCCGCTCAACCAATACATCATCACTTGTAAGACATAATGAAAATCAGCTTAGTTGTTACATTTGGTTATGTTCAAAATGCTCAAAAAGTTTGTAAGGTTTATCAAATACTAATTCTATGAAAAGTCATTGATCTGAAAGTTTTTCCATCGCACAACTATGTAAGCCCCCACAATATTATCAATCTCGCGACCACGATAAATCGGGGATTTTCGAATAGCTAGGACAACTGTTTTTCGTGAATTGGCCGCTTTCGATTTAATACTTAGGAAACAGTGTCACGTGACCTGGCGAAAAATGAAACATTTATAAATAATGTTGGTATTTGTTATCAAATCAAACCTGCTATCAATGAATGCCATATTCCTCCTATTTGGAGGTCTCTGCAACAGAAATTATCTCCCTTGGTTGTCCGCTAGGTGGCGTGTCTCCGCGCATGTCCGTCCTCTTTTTCCCGTGCGGCGTAAGGCGTGTTTTGCGTGAAGGCCGCAGCGAGTGGGGAGGATGGGTTGGGCAAATTAAGATTGATAGCAGGTTTGATTTGATAACAAATACCAACATTATTTATAAATGTTTCATATTTGTTGCTCAAATCTTAAACCTGCTATCAATGAATGCCAGACTCCCAACGGAGGAGGATGGGGAGCCGGCCTTGTAGTCTCGTTGTTGGACTGTGCGGAGCACGCCTTGTCCTGATTGTTTAGATCTGGTATGCCCAGTAATATCCTGATAATTCCCATGTCGTATAGAGGCTAAGGGACCGTATCCAACCATCGTTTGCTGTTGAGACGTTTTAAACGATGGAAAAAAACGCTCAGCTACTACACCCATCGTTTGCACCATCGTTTTTTTTGTGTAGCAAACGATCAAAAAAACCATCACCGGAGACTGCCGAAGGTGCCGCTGTCGTTCGGAAGAAAACGTCGTCGTTTGGAAGAAAACGATTGTCGGTTGACAAAAGACGATCGCACGTGTTAAGCTGCGCAACTCTCAACTGCGCACATGTGTAACAAAATATAGCGCTATCAGCGAATGTGAAAACGGGTTTAACACAGGGGAAATAAATTACACTTTAATCGCCTTCCGCGTTTGTTTTAAAGGTTTGATTACGGGAAGTCGCTGTTTGTGTGCAAAATTTTTCTATGAAAATGACAATCATCTAGCTGTGATAATGGAAGTGTCACGTACGCAAATAAAACTGAATGGTTTAATAACACCCTCCCCATGTATGCACGGTGTAAAAAAATTCTTTGAATAGGCCGGAAAAGGTAATCAACAGATAACTCTGCCGATATCTTACTGATCTGATACCCGTTTCAGAAATATTTAGGTTGATAAATATTTCCTTGTTATTCAGGGCGATACGGAAGTATACCGTGGAAAAATGGTGTCGATTCGCCTGGAAATTTTCGCGATAATGCCGACACTAGGTTTTGATCACTTTCCTTGAAAACGCATGGATACAATAGAAATCTAAATAAATATTTTTCATCGCGAGTATTGTGGGACCATGTAACTATTATATGATTTTTGTATCTTCAGCGGTTTTCTTGTAATGTTTACCGGAAAACGTGTAACACGATTTGCGGGGAATTCCACTGAAATTCGCCCACTTCAGAGCACGTTTTAATACCTCACTGGCAAATCGTGTTACACTTTTCCCAATAAATATAACATGAAAAGAGCTGAAGAGACAGAAATGATATTTATATTTTCATGATCCTATAATACTCGAGATAAAAAATGTATTTAAATATTTTATTTTATGAATGCGTTTTCAAGGAAATTGATAAAAAAAACCTAATGTCGGTATATCGCCGAAAATTCTCGGCAAATCGACTCTATGTTTTACGTTAAATAAACCAAAAAATGGAAAGGTTTCTTATGTTATTTGGCCTGTGTACTGTATTGCAGTCCATAGGGAAAATCATGTGTCATCAACACGCGCGTTTAGCTTTAATATTTATTCTATGTGTCTGTCTGAAAAAAAAACCCAGCTTGTGTACGGTCAAGGAGCACACGCGTACACGCACGTGGCCTTCCATTTCGACTGCCGTTTATCCCCAGCATAGAAAAGTCGACATGCACAGGACTGCTCCCGCATGGCGGGAAAATAAAGAGCGGTGTAGAACACGTGTCTGTCGAAACGTTCATGGCGATATAGGCCTACCAGATCAGAGAGGAAAACGCTATTTTCACGATCCTTCAATTCACAAGCCGAATACATTAAAATTATCCAGAAAGTTTCTAGAGCTATACTTTGGTGAGTGCCATGAAAAAGAATTTTCACGGGAAAATATTTTTTGAACATCGCTACTTGAGAGAAAGTGGAGGTGTGAATTTCCATTGAGTCTTCATTCAAGCATTTTTAATGTTTTAGATTGAAGTGAATTTCTCGGCAATGCGCTGAGACAGATGTATTTTTTGACAACCAATCGTTTATTTGAGACTTTATCGAAACAGATCCAAATATTTGATTATCAGTGTTTTATTTATTATGGTCAACTTAACGCACTTTTATTCTACATTGCAGGTTTGTTTGCTGCATGGACATATTGAAACTAGAGGAATGACCGCCTTTTCTCCGGATAATATTATTCGTATATGCACATATTTCTTCGTTATGTTTATATTTTGTTGTAAGATTCTAACCAATAAACATATGATTGTGCAAGAAAGTCCCATATCCCTATCCAGCCGGACTATACGTAGAAGAAACTAATTTCCGGTGAGCATATAGGTAAGAATCCTGCTTGATTAGTAAACAATATTGCCAAGCTGTCAATTTATTGTCTAGCCATAATAATAGTAAAGTGATCAGCTTTTTTGTCTGTTCTATTGGTCTATACACAGCTTGACTTTCGAGCCACGAAGGACGCAAGAGTTACTTCCGGAGGCGGCATCCACGGGACATCCACGGGCATTTGCTTTATTACTACCATAATTCAAATAAAGTGCATTTCTGGAAGGTTGGACATATATGATCGCATCTTTAGTACTATAAACATCGTCTTTCACATCCAGCTTACTTGTTTCTCACCACAACCACAATTAAGCAGTAATAAACAATGGTTATTTTGATTACCCACTCGAAGCCCAACGGCGAAACAAGACTATCGCAGTGTTTCTTGTTAATTACATACATGATCTCTCATAACTGAATCGACGATACCAGGTGACAAAATAAGTATCTCTCTGTATGAAAATGCCATGCGGCGTTGCTCTAAAAGTTGTAAATGTACAACCACGGGTATCCGACTTCTATCGAAATTACAAACTTCAGATGAATAGAGTACTCATCACGTATAGATATTTGCAGATGTAACTTTAAAAGCTTACCAAACAAGGCGCGCTTCAAAAGCGCAAATTAAACAAAAACAAAATTATGAGTTACATCATTACAAAACCGTTATCTATGGTGAATGTCTTGTAAATTTCTGCGTTTACGCATCGTCCTGAAAGAGAAAAAATATACGCATTAGATTCAATCATACAGACCTAATTCCAAACACTTTCAGATCATATTTTTCAAAATTATCTGTTGTCCACAGGTACCCAACTAGACAGGCTAAATTAAATTTATATCACAATTTTTACTACTCTGACTTATCTTCTTATAGTACTAAAATAAAGGGTCCTAAAATATGGAACAATTTACCCTCTCAGTTAAAATCTCATGTTTCGCTCTCATTATTCAAATCGAGGATATAATCGTATTTATTACTGGAACATAATTAGACATCTATTCTGTTTTCCGTCTGTGGAAGTTGGAAATTAAATTTGTGTTTTTGTCTCACTATGATAGAGTTTACCGCATATTATCATCTTTGTAAATATAATAATTATTTTGGGATAAAACAAACCCCTCGGGGTTTTCATCCCGCCACTATTATATTTTGTTTACTAAACATTATTGTTATGCATGGTGAAATAAAATCAAATCAAATCAAATGGTAATCTAGGACTGACTTTTTTGAAAGCGCATTCCAAAATGCGCAAAGTCCGTATTCTGCAAAATACATAAGATTCGAATCGCACGTTCATAAAACGATATCATGGTTTCATAATATTTTGTTTATTAACGAATTACACCGTAACCGATTCTAAGATATAGTCAAGCAAGCACACGTATAGCAAAAATCTGGAAAAGAAAACAACATTAATTTGTGTTCCGTTCTCATAATCCGTTTTTCACGGCCTCAAGCGACACGGTCGTTGTTGTTGTTTTTGCGTCTGTAAAGCGGGACTACTTTCGAGCCGATCGTTTGCCAGGAGACTTTCAATCGTTTGCTAGTAAACGTCTGCACCTTTGTTCGAGGTGTGAAAAGACGACCGGCACCCTTACCGTAGGTTGCCGGAGATTTCCGGCGATCGTCTTTATCTGACTGACGTTTTTTAAAAAACGATCAACTCATACACCCATCGTTTGCATGGACGTTTATTTTCATCGTTTAAAACGTCTAGCAAACGAACGTTGGATGGATACGATCCCTAAGGGAGCTCAAGGAGATTACAAGTAATACGGTGAAATGGTGGAGTATTGTACCGCCCAGTTTTCCGATTACTTATCGCCAGAATCAGGTGCCATCGAATCCTTGAGGTCCCTTCGTCTCCGGCATGGTATGCTTGCTCATGCTTACCGAAGTGTCGGGATCTTGCTTGCTTGCTTCTGCTGCGCCCCCCACTTTTTCTTTGATGGAATTAATGGACTACGCGTTGGGCTGCCACTAGCGGGCCCAACGTAGTCACCCTGTCTGTCTGCACGGACATGTCTCTAAGGTAGAAATCAGTAAAAGTAGAGTTGGAAGACCAGGCACATGCATCGATGATGTCATTCAGTGACAGGTTCTTCCACAGTGGCCACGATGTAGCGATGGCCCTTACTTCATGGGATGATGCCCTAGACAGGAGAGGTGGGGCGTCGATGGCTAGTTGGTATGTCCAATGAATGGTCTTTTTCAGCCAAGCCGCAACAGTGTTCTTTGTGATGTCGGCTGATGCACCAGGCTGTAGTGACAGGAATAGAAGTCGCCTCGTACCTCTATCCGGGTCTGTTCTCTGAATGTAGTGGCGTAGTGCTCTCACTGGACACAGAAATCGGTCGTCCTCCCGTGGCCCTACGAAGCCTGTTAACGAGGGAATTTGATAAGAGTCTTTGTGCGCACGATCCCTGTCGAGTAGATTCATTCTTTGCAATGAACTCCGGGATCGGGCGAAAGGATACTCTAGACCAAACTGCAGTCCAAGCTAGGGAACTCCGGTCCAATGCGTGAAGTTCGGAAATTCTTGTAGCTAAGGCGAACGCCACAAGGAAGGCTGTCTTGTAGGATAACGCCTTAATGGTTGTTAAATGCAGGGGCTCAAACGGTGGCCGTAGGAATGCACTCAAAACCACACCCAGGTCCCATTTCGGTAGTAACTGACGTGTTCTGTGAGACTGTAAGGAAAAGGACTGGAGGAGCGCTGCTAGGTTGCCATCCTGTCCAATATTAATTCCAGTAGTCAGTTTCAGGACTCTTGATAGGGCTGATCGGTAACCTTCAATGGTACTTGGCTGTAGCTTCCTGTCCTAGTGAAGGTGCAACAGGAAGTCCGCCACTATAGGAACAGAGGTAGTGTTGGGATCGAGTCCTCTGGCCTCGCACCAAGCGCTGTAGTAGGCCCACTTTGACTGGTATAGTTGTGAAGTGGATGTCCTGTTTGCTGCTGCCATCGCTTCCGCAACTGGCCTTGAAAACCCCTGTTCTGCGAGGGAATCCTTGATAGTCTGCAGACATGTAGGTTGAGCCATTGCGGGTCGTGGTGCCGGATTGCGTGCGGTTGATCGAGTAGTCCGGGCCACCAAGGTAGTTGACGTGGTTGATCCGTTAGCAGATGCACAAGTGACGGGAACCACGGGCGATGCGGCCACCATGGTACCACTAGGAGGATGACGCAGTCGTGCTCCATTATCTTGGACAAGACCTCTTGAATGAGCGCAATTGGTGGATAAGCATAGGCAAGGAGGTTGCTCCAGTTGAGGGTGAACGCATCGATCGCCCAAGCTTGAGGGTCGCAGATCGGACTGACGAAAGTCGGGATCTGAGCGTTGTTCCTGGTCGCGAACAGGTCCACTACAGGTCGTTCCCAGATCGACACCAGCTGTCGGAAGGCTTCTGTGTGGAGGTGCCATTCCATTTGCAGTACTTTGTCCGGTCTGGAGAGACTGTCGGCGATGACATTCAGGTGCCACGCTGTGATCTGGCATTGCTGATCTTGTGCCCACTGGAACAGGGTCCATGTCTCCTGGAATAATGATAGGGATGTTGTTCCCCCCAGCTTGTTGATATAGCTGACCACCGTGGTGTTGTCGGTCGCAATCAACACTGACTTGTTGTACAACTGTGGGCTCCAATGACGGATTGCCATGTTCACTGCAGTCATCTCCAGGATGTTTATATGCTGTTTGGCTAGCTGTGGGGTCCATCTGCCGGATATTTGCTGTTCGCCTAGATGGGCTCCCCAGCCCACTAATGAGGCATCCGTGAATATTTGAAGCTCCGGCCACGGTCGCTGAAGCGGAATCCCGGACATCACATTCTCCCTGGACTGCCACCATTCTATGAAGGGATGAAGATGATCCAGAACGGGGACCCAAGGGTTGAGCGCTCTCGCCCGTAGGTACGGCTGTAGATAGAACTGCAACGGACGCACCTGTATCCTGCCGAACTGCGTCAGGTCCTGGGTGGATGTTAAAAGTCCGAGGAGGCCTTGCCACAGACGTAAACGTTGTGATTGGCAGGATAAAAACGTTGGGATGAGAGCTTGTATCTTTGACCAACGGTCCTCGGTTGGTAGGACCAGCTGCTTGCAGGTGTCGAAGACCGCCCCGATGTACTGATGTGTCTGGGCCGGCTCCAGTTCCGACTTGTCCGGGTGCGGGATGAATCCCAGATACTTTAGGACTTGTAAAACGAACTGGATGTGCGACTTGAGTGCTGGCATCTCTGACTCCCAGACGAGAATGTTGTCTATGTATGACTCTATGTGGATTCCCCTGAGATGAAAGAAGGCCATGACTGGTGATGTGATGCGGGTGAAATACCAAGGAGCGTTCGAGACGCCGAACGGTAGGACCTGCCACTCGAATCGTCTCCTGGCAATGATGAAACGCAGGTAACGCCGATGAAGTGGATGAATAGGAACGTGAAGGTGGGCGTCCTGCAAATCGATGGAGGCTATCCAGTCTCCCGGTTGTAGGCGGGACCGTAGTGATGGTATTGATGTCATCTTGAACCTTGGTGGTGGGGCCATAGTCTGGTTGAGCCGCCTTAGGTCGATGATCATGCGGAGTTTGTCTGTTCCCTTCTTGGGTACCAGAAAGACTGGGCTGTAGAACCCCGCACTCTCTTCTTCCGTAGGTAGTTCTCGAACCGCGCCTTTTTCCACCAAGGTGTTTACGGATTCCAGCAAGGTCTTTGTGTGTTGTGGACGAATTGGGAGGCGTGATGATTTGGGCCTGGTGATGAGCTTGGGGTACTCCAGGAAGGTGAAGAAAACGCCTTCTCTGAGCGATCTGATGACCCACTTGTCTTTTGTAATGAGCTCCCAATTCCTCCAGAAGAACTGCAGACGTCCGCCCACAACCGGATGAGTGAAGTGTTGAAACGATGGAAGGATGAAATTGATGACTGGATGATAGAAGTGACGTGGAGATCGGTGGCAGTCAGTGTCTATCTGGCTTGCCTCTGCCTCTATCGGAGGACTTCTTCTCACGGCTGCCTCGAAATTTTCCTCTCCCGTAGGGACGAAAATTGGCTTGCGTGTCTTGAGTAGAGAAGGCGCCCGAGTCCTGACAGGAAGACTGTCCGTGGCGTCCTCCTCTGGTAGACTTGGTCTTGCCCTTGGACTTGCCCTTGCCCGGTCGCTGTGCTAATGCTCCAACAAGGCGGGAGGTCTTCTCGTCGTTGACCGATGGCATGACAACCGGAATGGCGTTGTTGAACAAGTACCGCGCAGATAGGGGTTGTTGCGCCAGTTCCGTCTTGACAGATTGAAGTACCTCCGCCTTCGGGTTCTTTAGATAGGCCGAACGTTGAGCTTGAACCATGGTGGCATATGTGAGGAGACCGGACTCCATGACATGGGCGTTAGCTTTGTTGAGTGTATCAATGAAACCCTTGAAAAAGTCCAACTGTGTAGTGGATAACACCGTCGTCGCATTGCCGTCGGCATCTACTCGTCTGTTAGTGGGGTCTAACACCAACTTGGACGTAGCCGCCAGGAACCAATCGGAATAGGAGGTGATCCTGTGCTGTGCTAGCATCATGTCCTCCATCAGGTAAACTTGTTTGGCCGGGAGTACCACAGGGGGTGGCTTGGTTACCTTCAAAATCCTGTCCAAATCCCTGTCCAGCTTTGGGTGTTTGGTCGGTAAGACGGAGTTGTGTAGTGCGTAGAAGCTGTAGGCACTCGGCTTCTTGAAGGATGCGGAGCTCCTGAGCTGCCGGTCCAGGTCCTTCATCAGTAGTAACGACTCCGGTGAGGGCGCACACGTGAGTGGGGTCTCAACCGGAGCTGGCTTGTCCGTGGCAAAGAGTGACGTTGCCGTGGCCCGCTTACGTTTGCGAGGTGGCTCATCGGCATCAGCGTCCTCCTTTCCTATCTCCGACCTCGGCATCTGCGGGAGGAGGGTATATAAGGCCGCAATCTTGGCCTTGAACGCTATTTCATCATGTTCCTCCGCTGCACCGTGAGTTGGGGAAGATGACCTTTCCGGTGAAGAGGCAGATGTTGGCTGGTGGTCATCCGGGAAAGAATCGTGTTGATCAGAGTCGGGCTCGGAACTTGACGAATGATCACTCTTACGCACCACCGACGTCGAGGCTACCGGAAGCGGGGCCCGGTCCTGGGTCCGGGTCTGCTGTATCGAACTCGGCTCACTGCGGGGTTCTGTAATGACTGTAGAGGTCCCCGAAGGCTTGGGTATCTGCTTGGACTTAGCTTCCGGCAGATGATGTGATGCTTCTTGTCCGTGACGTGTCTTTGACGAAGATCGGTGACGATGACGAGAATGCACCTCCCTACGTCGTTCCCCGTCCGAAGAATCTCTGGACCGCCGAGAACGATGATGATGCGGTGATCGTGACCGGCTACGGGATCTGCGAGACCGATAGCGAGGGAGAGTGCGAGATCTGGGTCGTTGATGGCGATCCCGGTCGGGGGTCCGGCTACGTCTCGACCGTCTAGAAGAGTCATGTTCCGGGGTCCGGGATCGTCTGGAGATCTTAGTAGAAGAATCCCTGGAATCCCGAGTCCGATGCTCAGACTTGTCGACTGTGGATCCGGAGTAATCACGGTCCGGGGCCCGGGTCCACTCCTTTGACCTGTCCAAGGCAGCCGGGGTCCGGGTCCGTTCTTTGGATTTGTCCGAAGTTGACTTGGGCTTGGGGTCCCGTCCCGAGGCCCGGGTCCGATCCTCAGACTTGTCCACTTTCGAAGATTTGACCTCCCGTTCGGAAGTTCGGATCTGGTCTTTGTTCTTGTCCCTGGAGGCGGGGTCCCGTTCCGGGGTCCGGATCCGGGTGGGGTCTTTAGTGCCCTTGTCTTTGGAGTCGGGGTCCCGTACCGGGGACCGGGTCCGGACTCTAAACTTTCCATGTCGGGTTTCCTCCCGCGTCCTGGAGTGAGATCTCCCCTTTCTCCCACTACTGTTCGGAGTTCGGGACTTCGATGGAGATCGGGACGAAGAGATAGAAGAGCGCCGTCCACGGGAAACTGGAGGGGAACTGCGGTCGCTGCCCCGGGTCCGGGTTACAGAAGGACTCCTACTCTTGTAAGTTGTTGGTCTGAGGTCGCCGGGATCCCACTGGGGTGCCGTGTCCCGATCCATAGGCTGGTCCCGGGCCCCGTCCGAGTCTTCATAATATTCTGTATGGTGACTGGGGCCCGGGTCCTCTCGTCGGTCGGTGGAGTCTCCCAAGATGAACGTGGGCTTGGTCCCGGCTTGTACCCTTCCACTTGGCGGAATCTGGGGGCTGTCGCTGGCTTGAACGTCTGAAGTCGGGAGTCCGATGGACATCTCCAGGTCTTCGTTCAAACTGAGATCAGCGAGGAGAGCTTGCGTAGCAACCTGCTTATCGCCAGGGCTTCTCTTGATGTCGGCGGCCGCCTTGAGAAGAACCTTGCGTCGAGCTCCCGCATATCTATGCCAGGTCAGGTCGTCCCAATCACGGCAAGTAACCTGTCTATAACAAATTTGGGCCGACATTTAAAGCAAAACAAATGCGAGTCCTCTTTGGGCCAAAAATGTCGACACGATTCACAACGTTTGGAGTGCTTGACAGTGGGGGTGACTACGTCGGACATAGCTAACTGAAGAATGAAATTTCAGTACAAATAACCCTAGGATACGTCTAGAATATCTCAGATTACTTGAAAACAGAGACTCTTTTCCAAAACACGTCTTGTCACCAAGACTGCAACAGGAAAAAGAGGACGGACATGCGCGGAGACACGCCACCTAGCGGACAATCAAGGGAGATAATTTCTGTTGCAGAGACCTCCAAATAGGATGAATATGGCATTCATTGATAGCAGGTTTAAGATTTGAGCAACAAATATGCCCATTTTCAAATTTACCTAAAGTCACGAATACTTTAGGATCTTACCGTATTTTTGAAATTCCAAATATTTGAAAGTTCTTTGGACACACCGTGGGTTGTTATTTATTCTCTCTGCAGCGTTCCTACCCTTCGTGAAAGACAAAATTCAAGGACTTTTCCAGGCCCATACAACTTTTTTCCAGGACATTTTAACTGAATTGTCCAGACATTTTTTTAAACAATGTACATAGAATGAAATGAATATGTATTTCACTATCACATTTCATACAGATCTGACTAGATCGAAGAATAAATTCAGTTTGTTAGAAAGAAATTCCATTAATTAATTGTGGCAGATATTTCGGTGGGGAGAGAGGACAATAAAATTCAATGACTTTTAGAAATATTGTCAGAATTGAAGGATTTTCAGGTCCTGGAATTTATTTTCTCAGAATTCAAGAAAATCAAGGAGCCATATATGAACCCTGTCTCTGTCAGTCTTGCCCTGCACTGACATCTCCAAAAATATTTGACGGGAGAGTGCACGGCCATCTTGAATGACCAAATTTCATACAAAAGCCTTCTCCAAAGAAACAGCTAAACCAAATGTTTTTGAAACTTGGCTAACATAGTTTGTAGAGTTTCCACAAAAGCTGTTGGATTTCCATGAATTATCTTGTGAGAATACTAACGAGAATCAATTTGCTGGCCAGATTCTCATAAAGAAGTAAGCCCTGGATGATAATATGAAATTTACCTGCATCAGTCTGAAGAGATCTCTGAGAAACATTTGAGATCGATCGGGTCTGCTTGTTTGACTATCCTGTTCATCTGCCCGTGACCTACTCCTTAGTCCCGTAAGTGGTAAGCTAGCGGGCTCCATGTTCAGTTCATCCGACAGCTGACGGGCGAATTGTTCATCCTCATTCTGCAGTGTCTCCAGCTCTTCCTCCATGAGGCGTCGAGCGAATGCCTCATCGCCCGAGGCGGTCATGGGACGGGACGATGGCGGTCTGGATCTAGGCGGTGGAGGCATAGAGTTGGCATGGTTGGAGGGAGGGGGTGAGGCTGATGCTGCTAACCCTGTTCCGATATCTGACATGGATAACCCCTCTCCATTGTCCATGTCCTGCTGTGAGACGATATTTATCGTGGTGTGTGATGACCGAGGTACAGGTGCATGTACAGCCCGGGTTGTCCACATGTCAGCATTCTGTCGTCCATCCCCATCTCTGTCTAACTGTCCCAACCTTACACTGTTCAAGATGTCATCTTCAGCAGTTTCTCTGTCAGTCACTGGGGCAACAGTTGTGCTGTTCACTGCCCTGGTAGTCACGACTGATGAATTGTCCGGGTCAACTTCACTATTCTCCACAACCCGGTCAGCATTTCCAGATAACAGTCTGTCTGTGTCCTCAGCTTGTCTGGGTGAAGATCTGTTATTGTCTGGTCCTCGGTTCATTGACCTGGTCTCTCTGGTTCCAACAGGTGGTGAGTTTGGACCATATATCCCAGCAGTTGACGGGCTGGAACTACCATTAGTCATGCTTCGAGCATTGGTTCCTTTACCACTTACACTTGTAGACATGGGCAGTGTACTCAGTCCACTCGGACCAAATGCTCGATTTCTGGCCCCAACTGGACCGATTGATTTAGTGGTTGCACACGGTGCTGTTGGAGTAACATACCTATTTCCTGAACTTAGCAAATTTGCATTAACATTTTTCGAGCCATGCACTCCAGTTTTTGAATGACTTGAGCCGAGGGTGCCAGTTCCATGACCTGTGGTCCCTACCCCTACATCTGCCCCACTTCTGGAACCTATTGGTCTACTTATTCCACTATGGATGCATGTTGTTCCATCAGACTCACATCTGTCCCCTGCTGTTCCAATAGTCCCAGCTTTGGAAGCAATTATTCCACTTCTGGCACCTGTTGTCCCACTTGTCCCACTTCTGGCACCGGTTGTCCCACTTGTCCCACTTCTGGCACCTGTTGTCCCACTTGTCCCACTTCTGGCACCGGTTGTCCCACTTGTCCCACTTCTGGCTCCTGTTGTCCCACTCCTGGCACTTGTCCCACTTTTGCCAATAACCGATTCACTTGTCCCACTTTTGGCAACACCTGATCCAGTTATCCCACTTCTGACACCAGTTGTTCTACTTATTCCACTTGTCCCAGTTTTAGCCCCAGCTGTCCCATGTTTGGCACCGCTTGCCCCAGTTGGTCGAGGATTGGGAGCTTTACTCCTGGAGCTGCTAGAAGAATTTGCACCAACTGGCTTCTTCTTACTGGACATGGCTCCAGCTGTTGCCTGGAATAACAAAAATATTTAGATTAAATCTTCAAGGTTTGACAATGATGCTCAAGAACTGCCATTTTTTTATATACTTACTTCTATATTTTACTTGCAGATCTGGACGGGACATCAATATTATCCTTTCGCAAAATAATCAGCATTATATATGAAATCCTGCAATGACCCTGGCTCTGTTTATAAGACAAATGTTTGACCTTGTCAACTTGTTGACATATCTCAACAATATCAAGTTGTAAACCTTCAAACAAATGAGGTTTCAACTTTGAGTAAAACAGTCCCGAAAAATCTTCATTCAAAATTTACTTTGACCAGGAATTGCACTTGAGTATTAGACACTTTTGCTCCATAAAGCTCTGCTGAATTGATCAAATCATGGGAAATAGTGGCATTTTCTACTATTTGGTGATGTTTAGCATCATTCTGACAGGAATGTCAGTCTGATAATTCGGGGTGTTTTGGAAATTTTGACAGCATGTGAATTGCAAAATCCAAAATCCATTTGAGCCTGAAAGGAATTCAGGTCAGCTCATCTCATAAACACCATAAATATGCAATGGTATTTTCCTTATTTTGGGACTACACTATCTTAGCATAGCACAGATTCTAGTGCTGAAAATTGATCAAGTCTCATGCAGGATTCAAACCAGCGACCCCCAGAGACAGGCACCTAATCGCCAGCACTATATGTCGGGGATCTAAAAATTTGACCAACAAGCCTTCCACAAAATACATGCAGGAGGTAGCAGACTGCTAGTCTTGAAAGTGAACATGCAGTACCCCTCTGATGGTTAGAATCTCACATGGGACCAATTTTCAGCATTGGAATCTTTGCTGTACAAAGATAGTGTAATCCCAAAATAACAACAAGGGTTATGTGTAACCCAGCAGCTCGCCGTTTTGGGGTTTGTCAATAACATGCAGCTTCGCATAAAGATTGAGCCCTTCAGGATGAACATCACTGGCAATGACAATACATATTGTTACAAAAATTTGACTTCTTTGTCAGTGATGTTGAAGTTGGATTGAAAGATGAACTATATTATAAAACTTGAAATAAAGATTACCTTTATCATGTCATTATGAATACATGTACAATTGAAATTTGGTCTGAGATGTGGGTGTGAAATGCCTGGACAAATATGGTTCGTGCAAAAGCTTTAGGTTAAATCATGATGTGGAATGGGATTCGATACCAAAAAAGATTAACCCAGAAAACTTTCAGAGTCCAAAAGAAGTCAAAATTATTCTAAATTCAGCCTAAACAAAAAACATGAACCTTCCAGCTTGAGTCTAATGTTGTGCTAAACATAAAAACTTAACCCGACACCGACACCGACACCGCCACTTTCCCCCTCTCTCTCCCAATACTCCCAATACCTCGCCTACTTCGTATACGGCGAGCTAAAAAATGACAAAGACAACAATCTGCAGCAATGTTAACCAGGACTCGCTCAATTTGGCCTGAAATGATAAACCATTCACTCAAAAATACTCGCGGACAATACAAATTGCCCAAAACTGAAAGTTTATTTCTCGCAATGGGCGCTGTCATTTTTAGTTAGCTAATCTCGCAGGTCCTCGCTGACTCTCACAAGTTCACACAGACTCTCGCACATGTTCCCATATAGAGATCATGGTGGACAGTGTAGTCGCAAAAAGCGTGCTGTTGTTGATAACATTTATTGTTTTAAATATGACTTTGATGAACTTCGTTTTCACTCGAAAACAGGACAGAGAAGATGTCACATCTGTGTCCGTGGCTTTGACTGCAAAGAAGGAAAGTTTGTCATGTAAGGATCTTCAAACCGGGAACACAGTGTGCAATACAGCTTGTCGGGTAGCTTTTCCAGGTTTAACAGGGTTCCCTACATATAGTCACCTATTTTGTTTTCCGTACATGACGAATAGGCCGCAAAGAAGGCTAGCAGCCGACTGCATCAGCAGAATATGGAAGTACCTGGCGGTGACCAACTTTTCTGCCAGCATGGCGAGATGGGCGAGACTGGCTGAATTTTGACGGCGACCGCAGGTTCAGTGAAACGAACAGGCAATTGGGGCCCCAAGCAATTTTAGAAATAGTTGTCACAATTGAGAGCAATTATAGAACAAGAAAATGCAAACAATACAAATGATGTTGTTATTCAATCTTTTTATTCATTCAGTTCTATAAGTATTAGTGTCTGTCTCACGTTATCATGGTTATGGGGGAACAGGATTTTCAGCAATAAATCAGAGTCAATTTTTCTCAGAGCAGTGAAATCTCTCACATCATCTGAATATTATTTGTGAATTTTTATCCTGAAATCTCATGAAAATCCAACCAAAAACGTGACAAGATTCGCCAATACAAATTTAGCCCGGACAATTTTGCATGTTTAATTACGGTCGACATAGCGGCCAGTCCCAATTTTACAAAATTGCAAGCCCAACGTCATTGTGTTTTGAAAATAACATGGAGATTTTCTTTGATTCTCAATAGATTTCTTTGAAATTTCAGAATAAAAATGCACAAATTACATACAGATACTGTGAGGAATTTCAAAAAAAATTCGCTCCGATATATTGCCGAAAATCCCGTAACCTCGTAATGTGAGACAGACAGGCATGACAGGAGTAAAAAATATCAACAATAGTCAAGGGCAACCTACAATTCATCAGGGCAACCAGAATTTGCTGAGCTTGTTGCCCTTGGGCAACCTAAATTTATTTTCTATTTCGCAGCCTGATTATACATGTAGGCATATGGCACTGGCCTTTGGCAAATTGATTGGATCAATACAAATTTTTCTCAACTTGATATCTTGGGAATTCCAGACAGATGATCATGAGAGCTCATTATACATGTATCACACTGGTAGGGTACTGTAACCAAGTGCCAGGTGACAAACTGAGATCTCTGTCTAAATCACTGAATTACATATAGCTGTTTAAATATCATACACATTCTTTATTGTAGACTTACATCTTTTGTAAACTTGTGTATTTAAGCTGCTACCTTGCCTGTTTGAATCAGACATCTGTTGTCTACTGAACTGAACCCCTGGGTTATGTATTTGGGAACAAAGGTGCTGCCAAGTCACAGATATTGTCTGACAACTCAGCATGTAGAACTCGTTTAGGCCAGTCCAGTAATTATTGTATCTTTGATGTCCTACTGTTTAATTGAAATCATATCCTGTCATTTTAGCATAAAACCACTGGTTCGTGAATGTTAGTCAGTTTGGTATCCAGCTCGAGAAGAGACAACATTGATCTATGTTAAGTCTGGTACCCAGCTTTCCGGAAAGACATTGTTAGACCTTTAATCTACATGTAAGTTATTACACAGATTCTACATGTTATGAGAGGAAAACCTTTTAAGAATCTGTTATATTGTACATGATTGCACACCAGGATTTACCGGAATTATATGTTGAAGTTGGAACTGTCTTCTTGAAGTTGGAGTTACTTTCATTCTATACTTATGGAGTGTCACTAGGGTTAAATGCTAGCTCCCCCAAAATAACCCTTTGTGATAACCAGTCAGCCAACCTGGTTATAGTACCATATAAAACAGTTTTTTAATTTGAAAATTAAATTTGCCTGAAAATTTTCAGAAGCAAATTTTTTAGCTCCACATGATGCTCCCTCCCCTTAACGGATTTAGGTGCACATAATTTAGCTCCCCTGCCTTATATTAATATGAAGCACTACCATGGTAGACCATGGTGTATGACAATGGTTGAACTTGGTGCAGGGTAGCCATGGTGTTCGGCAATGGTCGGTGCAGCATACACCATGGTGTTTGACAATGGTTGGAGTAGGGTGAACCATGGTATTTGACAATGATCACTGCAGGGTAGACCATATTGTTTGCCAATGGTCCGTTCAGGGTAGACGATGGTGCAGGCCTCGAAAATTGGTTCATTGACGTAACCGAAAAATCGGTTACGGTAAATTTGGCTTGCGTAACCTATTGTTCGGTTACGATGTTAATTTTTACGTAACCAATTGGTTTCGCAAAACGGTTACGTAATTACAACAGTGTACCGTCAACAAGTGAAAAAAAAGACTGTCCACAGCACGTGGGCAGCGACTGAACAGACAAATGAGTTAACATATGGGAATGGGATTGCACACGTAAATCGCTTCCACCATTCATGGTTGACTATTGTGACTGGCTGTATAATTCATTCGCCATTTCCTTGTGATTCCATTGAAATCCTGATTGAAAAGAGAAGTTGAACACGCCGCCTGCAAATTTACAGATGGCGGAAGTGACAACGAGTGTTAACCGCAAGCTCCGCGCTCCGAGATAATTCCTCCACGAGGAGCTCCGCATGCCACCTCTGCTGCTAGCTCTGTGAAGAGCGCCCCACGGAGCAACAACCTTGGAACGAGGAGGTTTGCGGGTAACCCTTCCAACTCGTTCAACTTTGATAAAGCTGTTTCCTGGCCGCTATTGGTTTATCACATAATAGTATGCCGGCCCTGAACCCAGGATAGACAAAACAGTCTGCGCAAGCTGACAGACAGACACCTGCCACGTGGTTGTCTACAAATTCAATACAGACAGGGCCGAGTTTGCGACTTAGTTTCGCTTTTAAAACATGCTGAAAGACACACGTCATGTGGTTAAAGTTTGCACAGTGGACAGACAGAGAAGAGGTTGGGACTTTTGTTACCAGAACATATGTCCAAGAAGAGCATTCACGTAACCGATTTTTCGTTCTGGCCATTTCTGATTGGCGTAACCGACACGCGAACGATCGTTTCGTTCGCGCCAAATTTCGAGGCCTGATGGTGTTATTTGCTACGATGAGGTCTGCCAAACATGCCATATTCATGTGGAAAATAAACTACTAAGGTCAAGTCCAACAAAGATTCACCTTCAGCCTTCTATTTATAGGTTGAATAAACATGCAAATGTTGTATTTGAAAGAAGTATGCCCCAGTAGCAATCATGACAGAAAATTGTTGTTTGTTGTTGTCTGTTTTGCTTTTACTCTGTAAGCTGCATTGGTCACAATAGAGAAATCAATTGCACAGTTATAGTAGTGCAATAGAGAAATCATTGAGGATACCTATTGTTGTCCCCACTGAATTACTGACAGTCCCCGAAAACACCAGGGGATCAACAGAACTTACATTATATGGCCTATCAAACATGAAAGTTGGAGTGCACACTGAAATCGCAGCATTTAAACAGTGCTACAGTAAAATGTAATCCATCCCTTCTACATGTACCTACCCCACTGAAATATGTAGTTTATCCATTCATTTTGACAGCCAAGTGGGCCCAGATAAACTTGCCTACCTACTGAACAAAATCTTGGCATATATCTTTTAAGATGACAATTTCAGATGAGCTGCCAAGGTTATTTTCTGTAAACGAGCGAGTTACCCTGGGTGCATTCGGATATCTGAGGCCATTTCAGATGACTGAAATCAGCGCAAAATGGCTAGAAAATATGCAAGATGAAATGACAGGGAGCAGCGGAAAATGGATGTATATAATTTTTGGGGTGCACACAGATGTGGTTTAGTGATACAACCAGTGTAATAAACATGATAAATGGTTAGGTCGCATGTTGTACACAACCAGTGTAATAAACATGATAAATGGTTAGGTCGCAAGAAGTTTTCCGTGCCTGCTCCAACTCCTGAGCAGGTCGGGGAAATGTTGAAATTGACCCGATTCCGACCAAACGGCCTGATTCCCCTCAATTTGGGTTGTATTAATCGTAACCCAAAGTGTTCAATTTTTTCCAATGATAAATAGCTCGAATTATGAAGTGACCACTTTTGGCGCTGAAATAGGGGACATGCTTTCTCCGAATTGCTTATGACGTACATTTGCTTATGAATTGTGCAGGAAAGTGGAATATGTTGTTGACTCGCAAATAATGATAAATCCGGTTGATACAACTTACCCGTTTACTCCGCTCACCTTCATACCTGCATGTTGGAGGCCGCCATCTTCTGCTCGAAGTCGAGGCCTAGGCTCAACTAATCGATAATTATTTTTTTTATATCATATTTGATAAGAGTGAGTGAATAGGGGTCATATTTGATAAGACCTCCTGTGGAGAGCTCGTGCCGAGGACAATTTGGTAACCCCTCAGCCCATATAGCCAGATCAAGCTGAGTATGAGTTGTGTTTGGAACCCAATTCGACCGGAAACCCACAAAAGCTGCCGAAGCTGGAAATCCTTTGCACTGATAAACATTTGTAGCGAGGTAGATTTCTTTGGAGCACCAAAGTCATTAAGGCCACAAATACGAGAAGAGTGTTAGTTACTACCAGGCTGGCTATACATGGCTTTGGTGCTCCAAATTTTTTCGCGTATTTCTCATATTTTATGAATGATCGATTAATTTCACTTGGCAGTTCCCAATAAACCAAACAAAGTTGTTGTTGTTTTGGAGAACAGTTTTACTTTGAAAAAATACTGTAAAATGTTAAGTAATCTGCAGGTCTTGCGTTTATTTTTGTTGTTGACCACATACTCCACCTTCCCACAAACTTCGCTGACAGGCTGAAAATATGAATTTTACAGTTTTCTAGTGAGGAGGTCCCAGGGATTCGTGTTTAGAATTAGTGCGCGAGCTAAAAATAGCTCACGTCAAAATATTTAGGAGAGCATATTTTAAAGTCTGTGACTATCATCCGAAGGTATTATTGATAGGAACAGTTGTGGCTAGGCGAGTGGTTGCAATATAATACAACATAAAATTTGACAGTTTACGTGAGCTAAAAATCACTCTCATGACATGAATTTACGCGGGTGTTTGCATGCAGGTGAGCTATCACTCGCGCTAAACACGAAGCCCTGAGTCTGGTCCTGGACATATGCGCTGAACATTATTATCTTTCCAAGTCGTGGTCTTCGGATGAACAAGAGGTCAAACTTTGAATTACGATCAATACAGCCTAATTGGGGTGAGGAGGTGACTCGCAAACAACAACAACAACGAGGATTTATGACACCATTGACCCAAATTAAGGGGAATCTGTCCGTTTGGTCGGAATCAAGTCAATTTCAACATTTCCCCGAAATGCGGAGTATAACTGTTGCTAAATGTACTGTACTGCATTCAATTTCTAGCATAATTCTAGGTACACTAATTGTAGGCCGAACGAATAATACGTAATACATATCCTATTGCGAAAATAGCTAAGAATCGATGGTTTGGGGTCGATCAGTCGCTTGATTTCCCATAAGTATTATACAAGGCACAGTTTTCGTTACTGAAATGAAAACTGAGTCCGTCTGACCATGGAGATTTACCTTCATGGTCTGACACGTGACATTACGATATCTAAATGCATGAGGAGAAGGGTAAATAATGGGTGTATTATTAATCAGAAAAGCAATTTATGCTTGTCTTTGGTAGTCAATTTCTCACCAAACTTTCCTGCAGGCACCGTTCCTGCGCAATTGCCCAGATCTTGACGGGAGTGTGTTCCTCGGACCGACCGCGTTGTGTTCCTTCCCTATATCATGCATATTCATTAGGTGACAATTTCACCTCCTACACAAGAGAGCTCGCCACATACACACTTTCTATGCAGCGACTGCATCAGGCTACATCGATACCATAAAGATAGAGAATGTTTTAATTGTACATATGATTAATATGATTAAAACAATAACATGAGCTAAAAGATATTGGATCTCTTTTGACGATGAATTACTAAAATCACGGTTGCGGTATTTTCCAGCGCACGGAAAGAATATTTTTTCATGAAATCCGTACTTTGACAATATGTACGGTAACTTTAAATAAACCATAATGTCTTGCACGTTCTTTCATTACCCTTTCATTTCTTGAGTATTCTGTCAATCATCGGAGGATGAGAAACTTCAACTTTATTTTTATCCGGCTCGTGCTAAATATCCCTGATAGACCTTGCCGTATACGCTCATGAATGATGTAATGCAACTTGGCTGGGTAGTGCTTAGTTGGTTCGTCCATATATAGGTGAAATATTGTTGAAAGCGACATTAAATTCTATTCACTCACTCACTCACTCATGATGTAATGTTAAACTCTACATATTCTCAGTACCGTTATATACTTGTTGGCTGGCCTGTGAAATGGTAGATTGCCACGTATACTTCCTTTTGCTATGTACTAGGAGTCAGGGTATAGAAGGAAATTAAAAACTGTGGTAACTCGGCTCGACATTATTGGGAACGAGACATTCAACATTTTTCAGTCATATCACGACGGTGCCTACATGTGCCAGAACACGAGTGTCCACAGTTCCTATTACCCTAGACACTGATCAGCCCAGCCAGTACAGCAGATCAGCCAGTCACCCATCCAAGTATTAAACGAGCTGGTAGCCGTGTAGTCCTCGTTTATTGTTTTCTGTTTCTCAAAATCCAATATTGAAATTTTTCGTTTCACTTCGCGCAAATATGAAAATCAAATATTGAAAATTGATTCGACTTGACGTCCGTTCTCTTTTTTTTTCTGAGTTTAACCGGGTCGTATATACGGAGCCGTAAAAGTGACATGCAAAAAAAATAAATTATCTCGGTCCCCGACTTATTATCTCGGGATCCCGTGATATTATCTCGGGCCCCGACTTATTATCTCGGGATCCCGAGATAATTATCCCCGTCCCCGACTTATTATCTCGGGATCCCGTGATATTATCTCGGGCCCCGACTTAATTATCTCGGGCCCCGACTTATTATCTCGGGATCCCGTGATATTATCTCGGGCCCCGACTTAATTATCTCGGGCCCCGACTTATTATCTCGGGATCCCGAGATGCCCCGACTTATTTATCTCGGGGCCCGAGATAATTGACCAATGAAAATGAAGGGTCATTAGGCCATTTTATCGACTGTTTCGATATTCTAAATCGCGCTATGTGAAAGTAATAATAACCTTCATGAAGATCGATATATTTCGACAACCATTATTGTCTTTCATAACACGAATGAAACCATGATTTCCCCAAATCTTTGTCGTCGCTATGATTATAATTGTGTGTAGAATGGTCCGTGTAACCTTGCACAGTTCAATTTTCGTTTTTCGTTTTTGGCTTCTCAAAATCAAAAATTGAAATTTGACCGTCAATTTTCAATTTTCGTTTTTTGTTTCTGTAATTTCAAAATAAAAAATTGAAATTTGACCGTCAATTTTCAATTTTCGTTTTTTGTTTTTGTGATCTTAAAATCAAAAATTGAAATTTGACTGTCAATTTTCAATTTTTGTTTCTGGGATTACAAAAACAAAAAAACGTAAATTGATATTTGACAGTCAATTTTCAATTTTCGTTTTTTGTTTTGCTTGACGCAAAAATGAAAATCAAATATTGAAAATTGCCTCGACTTGTCCGTTTTTCGTTTTTTGATTTTAACTTTGACGTATCAATGTTAAGTTCGCACGTGGACGGGTTAAGATGTCACTTCCGGTATGACGAGTAGAATAGGAAACGCAAATCGTGTCGTATAAGAGGTGTGGAGCGTGAGAAGCATGTGGCCCACCAGGCCATCCTCGGGAGCCAGTGTATTGATCGGTTTCTTAGGGTATCTATGCATTGCCTTGGTTAGTTGCCCACGGTAGTTCTGGATAAAACAAAGATCGAGGAGTATCCTATAAATCAAACCAATCATTGAACAGGCTCAGCAAGCTCATTACGCCAAATCATTAGCTGCAATGTTTGAGATGTGACATCTCTGGCATAACTTTGATGTCAAGCTGAAATCGTCATCGAGAGTCAAAGCAAAAACCGCCGGCTTGGGATACCGACATGCTAATTCAAAATAACCTCAGCAGTATATAAAGAGCATTACAGACCGCATTGACCTACTTTTTTGTTCCCTCCGGGTAGGATTTGTGGAGGAACTGTGGAGGTGACAGCCAATCAGAAGCAAGTAAAATTTGACCTCAGAAATTTGCATATGACGTCACACGTTCTGTGGGAGGTGGGACCAAGATGGCGGCTGTGGGTGGTGGGACCAAGATGGCGGCTGTGGGTGGTGGGACCAAGATGGCGGCTGTGGGAGGTGGGACCAAGATGGCGGCTGTGGGAGGTGGGACCAAGATGGCGGCGTGTGGGTACAAGATGGCGGCTGTGGGTGGTGGGACCAAGGTGGCGGCTGTGGGAGTGGGACCAAGATGGCGGATTGTAGATAAACGTATAAAAGGAGGTGATTTTTAGGGGTGGGGTGTATTCATTGCACTACCTGCCTGACTGACCTAGCATAGATATTATTAAAAAATAATTTATATTACTTACGTGTAAGGTGTTGATTGGTGGTACTCAGTGATACTGGTCAATGATACTGGTCAGGCAGATTACTACACACAGGCAGTGATCGGGTAGGCAGGGAGGCAGGCAGGCTAGAGGTGAGGCTGGCAGGCAGGCAGGCAGGCAGGTCAGTCAGGCAGGTAGTGCAATGAATACACCCCACCCCTAAAAATCACCTCCTTTTATACGTTTATCTACAGACCGAAACACATGAATTCTGTTGTTATGTACCCGGCAATGCACGTATATTCGATTACAGCATGTGGAAGGGCAATAATGACTGGTCAACAACATGGGCAAAATTGTCCAGGAATAACCGAAATTTTGAATTATGTGACGGAATTACATTTTGGTTAAAGATTTCGTGGAATTGATGTTTTGGTCGATTTTTCGGTCAAATTTTTCGATTTTTCTATTCATGCAATTTCTCTAAAAAAAATTCCATGATAATTAGTAAATATTAATGTGATGTGAAATAAAATAGTTTTTACCCACTTTTCATCTCGGAAAAGCAGACATTTTGAAGAAAAATGACCAAAATATTACTTTTCTGGGACCCCATGTGGCCGCTATCTTGAATTTACCCATGATCCTCTCCTCGGGGGGTTATGCAAATAGGCTCAAAATGACCCCAATATGATAAACTATCAAGTCATGGAGTGTCAGCTCTTAATTTCTTGTCGTTCCGGAGATGGCACAGAAAGTTTGGTAGCCCCCCCCCCCCCGGCATGGTTGGGTTAACGGCAAACATTTTGAAGTATTCTACTCAAAATTATATTCATAGCGACGACAAAGATTTGGGGAAATCATGGTTTCATTCGTGTTATGAAAGACATAATGGTTGTCGAAATATATCGATCTTCATGAAGGTTATTATTACTTTCACATAGCGCGATTTAGAATATCGAAACAGTCGATAAAATGGCCTAATGCCCCTTCATTTTCATTGGTCAATTATCTCGGGCCCCGAGATAAATAAGTCGGGGCCCGAGATAGTTATCTCGGGATCCCGAGATAATAAGTCGGGGCCCGAGATAATTAAGTCGGGGCCCGAGATAATATCACGGGATCCCGTGCTAATAAGTCGGGGCCCGAGATAATTAAGTCGGGGCCCGAGATAATATCACGGGATCCCGAGATAATAAGTCGGGGCCCGAGATAATTAAGTCGGGGCCCGAGATAATATCACGGAATCCCGTGATAATAAGTCGGGGCCCGAGATAATATCACGGGATCCCGAGATAATAAGTCGGGGCCCGAGATAATTATCTCGGGATCCCGAGATAATAAGTCGGGGCCCGAGATAATATCACGGGATCCCGAGATAATAAATCGGGGCCCGAGATAAATTTTTTTTTTTTCCATGTCACTTTTACGGCTCCGTAAGAGGTATGGAGCGTGAGAGACATTGGAGTTTCACTGAATGAGATGCCTGGGGCTAGCCCCAGCAGGGACCTAATGATACTGTCATTAGGTCCCACGTACATCCTAGCCACCATCGTCGTGTAGAAGCCCGAATCGTATAAACAATGATTTAGTTACTCCTTACCATGCATTTTCCGATAAAACGTATCATGAACTAGTCCGAATCGTCCGAACGGCCAACATCTGTTGTCTTTTGGAGGGGGTTTCGCCGCCTTTTGTACCAGTCGCCGCTGAAAATTTCAAACAGCTCCGCCATGTTTGTTTCCACGCCGGAGTGTCAACTGCGCAAACGGTGACCGCAATAAACACCATACACGCCACCATTTGCGCAGTCGACACTCCAGCGTGAAAACAAACATGGCGGAGCTGATCATATGTTCAAGCGGGGACTGGAACAAAAGGCGGTGAAACCCACTCCAAAAGACAACAGATGTTGGCCGTTCGGACGATTCGGACTAGTTCATGATACGTTTTACCGGAAAATGCATGTTAAGGAGCAAC
>JAVTVY010014068.1:0-55237 GCA_036873755.1 Hanleya hanleyi
ATCTCCTTATTTGAACGATATCACAAGACAGTAATTCTGCACTGAATAATACCAAATTATGAAACAAATTACACACTGCAGAGGTTAATCCACCGATCAAACACTTAACATAACTTTCAATTTTCGGTTGAAACGATCCATGTTTGGTTCAAAATAATTTTATAGAAAAGTATTAACGCGTGCTTCCATGTCATTAATATTCAGGTCATGTGTCCTTTATTCCTTGTCGGATACTATCCAGATATACAATTATCGATGTAAGAGAAGAACATTCAATTATATATTCATAATTTACACAGATAAATGAAACGTGTCCTTTCAATTGGATTCAGGAAACATCAGGACATAAATATATCGATTAAACGTTGAATAACATGGAAAACACCTTTCAAAACCTCTTTTTGGAGTCACGATAGTTTATACGACGTGTGCTCCGACAATATTGTACTCATACAACTTTGCTCGCCTAAGAAGTGGCCGAATTAACGGCAACAAAATACGGACAAATAGAAACCGGGACCCCCTTCGAGATTATCGATCAATTTAGTATCCATCTCGAAAACCGGGACATTTCCATCGAGATAGAACCGGGAGCAAACCGGGAGATGTCGCCAGATGTCCCGGTTCTGCCCTCCCCGGATTTGCAACGTCCAACGTATGTCCTAGCTGTTGAAATATTAAACTGTTGGCAAAATTTCAACTGAAAAATTTCCGGAAATACGTCTACTGTGTTGTTACACGTTTTTCCTCTAACCAGTGTTAGTATCATGTATTAGTGTTAGCTCATGCGTGTGCCAGCTTTAAAATTATTTCGATTCAATACTGAAGCCACTATTCGTTGTGAAAGACGAATGTCTAGTGAATGCAATATACAACGCCTGGTTGTATTTATAGTATCAGCCCATTCATCGATGTATTTTTTCGCTTCTGGGATAACTATAGCCCTAATGTTTCATTTTCCAGCCACCGGAAACAACACCGCACCAAGGTAGGTTAAATTATTCGACAATTTCATTCTGATTCCGTAAACTATTCTAAGCACAATCCTTGCCCATGAGCTTATAAATGCAGACCGTGACCAGTGCTCAATAATGAAAATCACCTCCAAAGTTTAGGTTTGAATCCAGATTTTTGACAATTTTCGACATTTTGAAGATGCTATATAAAGATGTAACATAACATGTATAAGGACTATTCTGTTCTCATACATAACGATTCAAACAATATGGGGAATTATCGAAAGATATTATAAAATTGCTCAGACGCCGGGGTCGGTTCATGATAAGTACACACAAATCAAGAATGTAGTTTACATTATTATATATCATGTAAATGATTATATCTTCGAAACCATAATGCTAAATGCGACTCTGTATAGACAGACTATGGTGCGGTAGCTCTTCAATTGGTCCATTATCCGGATATCACAGATGAAGCCATTAGATTCCACTATCCTGGTGCAGCGAGGTTCACTGTGCCCCAAGGGAAGATTTGATATTTTTATCTCATCGGCATATATGCCGGATGGGATCATGTCGTCACGCTGTCCGGCTGGCTGGCCGGCTGGATGGCTGGCTGGATGAACGACGTGACCGCTCTAAAAGGTGAACCGTTTCAGCTAGAGTCTCAAAATTTGGTATACTGCATTGTTGGGTGATAAAGCACAAGCCTATTGAAAGTGGGCACATTTAGTTGGTGTTTGTGGTTTCCATGGCAACATAACGAAACATATCCATATAACGACGTGACCTCTCCAAAAGGTGAACCGTTGCAGCTGGAGACTTCAAATTTGGTATACAGCATTGTTGCATGGTAAAGCACAAGCCTATTGAAACTTGCGACATTTTGGTGGTTTTTGTGGTTTCCATGGCAACATGACGAAAAATATCCACATTACGACGTGAATGCTCTAAAAGCCGAACCGTTGCAGCTGGAGACTTCAAATTTTGTGTGCAGCATTGTTGCATGGTAAAGCACAAGCCTATTGAAATTGGGGACCTTTTTTGATTTTTGTTGATTTTTGTGGTATCCACATGACGACGTGAACGTTCTAAAAGACAAACCGTTGCAGCTAGAGACTTCAAATTTGGTATACAGCAATGTTGGGGGGTAAAGCACAAGACTACTGAAATGTATTTTTTATCATTTAGAAAGTGATCGTATAACAGTATTTCCGCTATTTTGGGATAACACTATCTTAGAATAGCACAAATTCTAGTGCTGAAAATTTGGTCGAGTCCCGTGCGGGATTCGAACCAGCGACCCCAGAGTCAGGCACCTAATCGCCAGCACTGTATGTCGGCGATCTAAACAACTCGGCCAACGGGCCTCCCACAAAAATAACAGTTAGCAGACCGGTAGTCTTGAAAGCGAACATACAGTACCCCTCTGATGATCGTAATGACACAGCTCCCAAAGCTGAACAGATGTATTTTTTTATAATTTAATTAGTGATCGTATGACAGTATTTTCGTTATTTTGCGATAACACTATCTTAAAATACAAATTCTAGTGCTGAAAATTGGGTCGAGTCCCGTGCGGGATTCGAACCAGCGACCCCAGAGTCAGGCACCTAATCGCCATCACTGTATTTCGGCGATCTAAACTACTCGGCCAACGGGCCTCCCACAAAAATAGGAGGTAGCAGACTGGTAGTCATGAAAGCGAACATACAGTACCCCTCTGATGAACGTAATGATCCAGCTCCCAAAGCTGAATAGATGTTTTTTTATCATTTAGAAAGTGGTCATATAACAGTATTTTCGTTATTTTGGGATAACACTATCTTAGAATAGCACAAGTTTCTAAATGTTAAAAAATACATCTATTCAGCTTTGGGAGCTCTGTCATTACGATCATCAAAGGGGTACTGTATGTTCGCTTTCAAGACTACCGGTCTGCTACCTCCTATTTTTGTAGGAGGCCCGTTGGCCGAGTGGTTTAGATCGCCGACATACAGTGCTGGCGATTAGGTGCCTGACTCTGGGGTCGCTGGTTCGAGTCCCACACGGGACTCAACCAAATTTTCAGCACTAGAATGTCTGCTATTCTAAGATAGTGTTATCCCAAAGTAACGAAAATACTGTTATACGAGCACTTTCTAATTGATAAAAAATACATCTATTCAGCTTTGGGAGCTGTGTCATTACGATCATCAGAGGGGCGCTGTATGTTCGCTTTCAAGACTACCGGTCTGCTACCTCCTATTTTTGTGGGAGGCCCGTTGGCTGAGTGGTTTAGATCGCCGACATACAGTGCTGGTGATTAGGTGCCTGAATCTGGGGTCATTGGTTCGAATCCAGCACGGGATTCCATGGCAAAATAATGGAAACTAGAACTCGTGGACTTCGAAAGACTGCCGTTATCTGTGTGATTTTATGGTTTTGATGTTTGACTGTGATCTTTAGAAATACATAGTTTTTCCTATTTCCCAAAATTTGATCATGTGTATAGGTTGTGTTATGTGTAATGCTTTGGTTACCGTTGACATTCATAACAGGATGAAAGGTACGAAGCACAATAATTTGATAATTTATCCCATTAATTAATTTGATGCTTCAGAGAAAATTTTAATGAAAATCAGAGCGTCTGAAGTCCACCGACATTGAAACTACTGATTTGGCTTGGAACCTTAACAGTCAGTACCCAACATGGAAAGCAATCTCGAGTGATATCCTCGTTATCTGCAAAGAATCCGTTCAGGTTTTTGAAAGTTACCGTCCAGAAGTAACTATTTTTTTACTTGTCTTCCTGGTACTTCAGCTTGTCACCCCTTCTGAAATTTTATCACCATACTGTCATGTATTCCAACTAGTTTCTCCATTTTTTTCATGCATTGTAGAATTTGAACACCCGTTTTTCTTCCCTCGATCGGGAGACGTTGACGACACTGACAGATTTATCTCCTTCCTCTAGCTCTGCATTGCCAAGATCAATGTCCTCACTTCATGATGCTGATCATCATCCTAACGCCTGGTACGATCAAACGTAGATACTTCTGCTCATAGCCATGCAGTAATGGGTGATATCCGAGTATATTAGGGTATTTCCCAATTGGTCACATCCGATTGGTCCCGTGAGATCCGACAACGGCGCAATCACATTCATAAAACGAAGACACACCTCCAGAAAGCCATCGACTGAAATGATCTCTTGGTGGGCCTCGAAATGCCCCTATCACAAAATAAAAAGCATATCATTTTCCTGTGAACTGTCGCCGATTTTATTTTTTTGAAATAGGTAAGGTCGTTTGTAATATGATTTTTCTTAAGAAAAACAAATAAGCATGCTCCATTAGATTGAGAACTAAAGTAGCTGATTCGCACAACTTCGTTTTTGTCTCGCATAGAATTCCCCAGTCTTGCGCCTCTGCACTCAAGTGAGACTGAAATGCCCAGGTCAAAATATTTAAATACAGATAATTTCATTGGCTCATTTAAATGCGGCGGGCATGTGACTTGATGCTTCAGGAACAACTTTCGAACAGGATTATGTCCCTCCAGAAATATATCCTTTGCAGCCGAGAGGTGGCATCATGTGGAATACATGCCGAATCATAGCGTTGAGCTGAGGACAGTCTTAAGCGAAACGTGAAATCCCCTCAGCATGCTAAGATGGATGTTGACTCGGTGGGCTCATTTCTCTCACCAGACTGTTCCACTATTAGGGAGTTCAGTGAAACATGTCAACAAAAGGTTCAATTATGAGATTAAATTTGTTGGAACGATATTTTCTTAAATATCCACTTTTTCATCTATGTTAGTATTAAACCCAGAATAAAAACTTGAATTTGAAGAATTCAATTTTTGAGAAATTTTGAAATTGAGTTTTGCCCCAAACAATTGTTTTTTATCGATGGGAAAATGCGCGCGAAACACGCGCAAAAAAAAATGTGTTATAGTGGATAAATATTGAATTCTTCAAGAGATAAGTCGAGTTCCCAAATGAAAATGTCGTGACAAATAATCAAGCAAAATAATTGTTGTTGTTGTTGTTGTTGTTGCCTTCACTAGATCAACTCGCGAGTGCTACGTTAGCGTGTCTGGAGCAAGTCAAAATCGGCACGGGCAACGCAACGTTCATGTTCATGTGTTAGCTGCCCGTGTTGGCAAGCACGATTTTCTGCCGATTAAAATACTCGGTGACAAAGTTTAATTCAGCTTTTATTCTCCGCAATAAAACGATCACTCCGCTCGTTCTGGTTATCGAATTGCTGTTGCCAGGCATGAACAATCTACCTATTCAACCATTGCTCAACTCAGACTATGAATTACTAAAGTTTACTCTTCTGATCTCCGGGTGGTATTTTCAGAACAATTTACAATCAGATAATATTAAAGCTATTTCACTGCTTTTCTCGGGTCATGTTTGCAAACAAGAAAACTCGTAGTAAAGACAATATCAATTATTTTATTTCCAGCATTAAATGTTACCAAATACAACAAGCTACCTAAATCATTATTTAAAAAAAAATCATTATTTTATTTTACAGAGGAGAACAAACAGACAGTAGTAAAGTAGAATAAAAGATTTTATTCCCCCCCCCCCAACCCCCTTCAACTTTAAATTCTATCATGTTTCTCAATTGCTGTTGGACATGCAGCTGGAGGGGAAAGGGTGTGTGTTTGTCATGACCTATGGGCTCATGTGACAGCAGGGTCAATGTAATGTTACATATATACATATAAAGCTAAAGGCCTTGAAAATGAAAAACATGAGCAATATGAAAATGCGAATCCCATATAAACCCACATGATCGGCATTTTCAATTTAACAATTATATTCTCAACTGAAGATGACACAGTTGAATCAAAATGGGCATAATTTGATATCCCATGCTGTGAATCTGTTCAGTTTTAAAAAGTTTGAGAATTGTGTCGGGTGGCAGGCATATGGGGTGCGACCCCTCAGTCTAACAGTCCACACAATAAGCTAAGACGAATGCTTCACATTATGCGAGCAATATGAAAACACGGGATTTACAGTTGACTCCACATGACCGTCATTTTAACTTTCACCATCATATCTTAATCTCAGGGAAATGCAAATAGATTCAAAACAAAAAAAATTTAACTTTTTTTTGTTATTCTTTCAAAATCTATATACATAATCTGCATTCTTAATAATAACAATACATGTTATACAAATATGAACCATTTGTCACTCTCAATGTAACAGTCTTATCCCTGTCTTCACTTGCCTTTTTTAGATAGAAAGGAAATCTCCTTAATAAACAACCAGAAAAATACCCTGGAGAAAAACAAACCAATTGACAAACACGCATTTCCCAACTGTATCCAAAGTGGTCCCATGAGAAACCACTTTGGCCACACTTGGGTTAACAACAATAAAAGTATACATCTTAATTGTTTGATGGAGACAGCCTATTAGAAGCAATTCATTTTTCATTTAGATTAGATTAGATTTCATTAAGAATAGATTCAAATCTGACGCAAGGTGTTGGGTTGATAAGAGGCCCATCGGTTTTGATGAATTTTTGTCCTCTCTCTCTCTCTCTGAGCAATGGTGATTATATTTATGCCTCATAATAAACCTCCAAGCGCACAACAAGAAACTTATTGTTGTTTGCATAACCCTCTCCCCATCTTCTGTAGAACCAGCCTTTTTTATATCATATATCTATATATCAGGTATGACCATCATATTACGTGACAAACATGCACTTCCAGGACGAGTCTTTCACCAAGTCTTTCACCCACGCACTTCAAATCTTTACTCACGTAGGGGTGCAGACAAAATCCGATATTAGGGTTTTGGCTGCTTGACTAGATCCTCCTCCCAACACCATGAACGCTGTTTTTAATTTGCATTTTATAATTTTAATTCGTAATTAGGGTTAGGACTACCGCCAATTGGAGAGGTTAGAAAGGTCATTCTCATTATTTTGTTTTATTCCATCATCAAGGCGTCATGTTTGATAAAACTAGACAGAGAAAATTAGAAAATTTCAGATTTTGATGAACACCATGACGTTTATAAACAATATATAATATCCAGTAGCATGTTGACGAGATTGTCCATGTAAAAATGTCACTGGATATCTAAAGAATAAATTTATACTCAACAACCTTTAACAGCAGAACTTTTGAGTTTCAACCCTCTGGCTCCCTGGGTAGTGCTCGCGACCTGCCTTCTTGAATACGTGAACCTGCTTTTCCAAAATTGACTATCTGAGCTGTACGCATATAACAGTGACATTTAGGGGGTTTATTTAATTAAATAATGAATATTCCGGGGCTTCAATACCAAATTTGTCGAGGGGTAACAGCCCAGTTGTCTGGTTTGAAACAGTTTGGATAGCACCACATATGGTTCGAATATCCCTAGCGATAAGACTTTGGACACCTTACCAGGTTTTGCTCAATTAAATGGCAATAAATGAATTCATTATATATTTTCTGAAAGCTACTCATTCAGCAAATCAGAATTTAGTTAAAATTTTCTTCGTCTTATTACTACAACTGAATTATTTGAACCAAAACAGAGCGGTTTGAGAAAATTTTGCTCGTTGACATATCCTCGCTAATAACTTCTAAAGTATTCATCAAAAATAGTTGAGCGTTTAGATTCATATAATATACAATTCAAACAAAATTAGGGTCCTTTTTTTCATTTCATGCTGGAAATGATCTTATCACAGTTAATAGTTTAATAATTCGAAAACATTCAAACCAAAAATATTACCCTCTTCAACTAAATTATGGATATCTTTAAAATGGGGACAAACCTCGAGAAAATGAGGCAAAATAGCATAGGATTTATTAGAAGGCCAACCTGACAAACATGTTAAGAATTTTAGCCACAAAACTGCCGAAGAGCGATTTTTTCCACAAATGAGGACAGGTTGTTACTTCAACCAATTTAAGCGATTTATAACTAATTTATAATGTTTCCAATATTATTTGTCATTTATATTTTATTTACATTTTGATTATTCATCACTCATTCCCGAATCTGAGACACCAAACGGACCCATTTCTAACAAAATCAGCGTTTAATTGCTATAGGATTTTTTTTTTTAATTTAAAATGGAATATGAATTTGTCAACTCTGCTACCCAATGTTCATTGTAATAGGGCTAACTGTAACAGAGTTGACATTACCACGCAGAGGATATTTTATTGCAGGCGCTAAGGAAAATCGTATGCTCTGTGTCTGTGTCAATTCAGTATGTACTATCCAAGTATGTGAATCTTTTGTTGGAGTGATGGAGTTTCAGGCCGTAACAGTTTTGACACCCAATAAACATAATTTGAGAGAAGATAAGTTCATGTATGACTATTTTATGTTATACTTCTTTGGACCTAACAGTACGCTCTCGACCACACGGAACCATCTGAACTTCCCTCTCCCCCCTCCCCCCCCCCCCCCCTCCCCCCTGCAGTGAAAATAGACAGCAAGATTTAATAGCTCATATTTACACCCAAATTTACGCTCTGGAAACATGAAAACCGGGGACAAGTGGGACAATGAATACTTTTCCTGACCTATCCTTCCAGTTTCGCAAAATCTAACAACATTGTATTCATATAGGTATAAAGATTATACTGACGTGTTTTTTGCAATAATGGAAATTAAACAAAACCCACATTTTTTAAAAACTTCAATGTTTGACCCCTTGTACATGACAAAAGAGATGCTTTGTGAAGCTATAAAACAAGTAAGTATTGCCATTAAACATTATTTTGAATGACAAACTTGTGACCCAGGGAGGTTATCTGGGAGGGTTCCATGCCATTCCATTTAATTTGAAATTTTGGTGAAAATATATTTCATAGACCACGGGACACAATATATACTGTAATGACCGAATGATTTTTTTTGTATTTTTGGAAAACAAAATGCGAATGTTTGAAGTATGTTAGGGATACTGGAGTCTTAACACACCCCAATGATTCACATATTTCTATATCTCGGAATTATATTTTCGGAATTATAATTACAAATTCGGAAACACCAATGTCCTCAAGTGCAGCACTTACGTGCCCGAACGGCTTTCCTGGCTCCATTGATAATTTCTCGTACTATATTGACCATAGTGTTATACAAATATATTCATTTAGATGCCTCCTAGAAAGATCAGCGGTGGGGGGGGGGGAGGCAACATGCTGTCGCGCCTTTCCCCTGGAATGGGTTGAGCGATACCGTTTTCCTGGGCCTAACTCCTGGACTAATATTACCAAAGAATATTTTCGTCACATATTACTAACTCTTTTTATAGCACCTTTTCTCGATATTTTCGTTTCTGGTCCAGAAAATGGAGACGAAATTGAAGGGAAACGCTTCAAATAATACGTTTTGGTTAATGCACTTGTTGACTTTTGTTGCACGAAGGTAACATACTATTATGTTTCTTGTAGGAGAGAGGCGGCATCGATACGACCGTATCACACCGACCCCAGTTCAACAGGTCAGTGCCATATACTGTACCAGCATAGCTTTCAATGAGATTCACTGACAAACTCAATATGAGTCCACCTTTCGTGAACGCTATCAAATCATGGAATTGGGGCAAACTATGTACTATTTAATATAACTGTCTATAAACAATAAGTAAAGTTGGCCATAGCGATTATGAGTGTATTAGTAGAAGGCCAAGGTCGAACGTAAAAGTTGTTTGGATGGCGGGTGACGTGGAAGATTTATGTGAACGACGTCTACCGACAGTTGCGGACTGTAGTAGCGCGCCTGTTTACATCAAGCATGACCACGGATTAAAGCAGGAGTGCGAGTTGTCACCGTTACTCTTTAAAATGGTTCTTGCTTCTTTGTGTCCGTGGATGTCCGTGTATAAATGTATGTCCGTGCATGCCTGTCTGAATTTTCCGCAAGCGATAACTTCCAAACGCTTTGCAGGATTCTTCCGAAATTCGGCATACGCATTCCTTGCGACAAGACGCCAGTTGGTATTGCATTTCAGCAATATCTGCCTGAAGGTGGCGACACTGGATCAAAATGGGTCTTGCTTCTTTGTGTCCGTGAAACGCCTGTTAAAATTTTTCGCAAGTGATAACGTCCAAACGCTTTGTCGGATTCTCCCGAAATTCGGCATACGCATATCTTGCGACTGCATTTCAGCAACATCTGCCTGAAGATGGCGCCACTGAGTTTCGCTTCTTCGTGTCCGTTCCAGTTAAAATGGGTCTTGCTCTCTTTGTGTCTCTGGATGTCTGTTCAAATTCTTCACAAGCGATAACTTCCAAAAGCTTTGTCGGATTCCTTCGAAATTTAGCATATACACTCCTTCCGACCAGACATGGGTTGGTATTGCGTTTCAGCAAGATTCACCTGAAGGTGGCATCACTGGGTCCTTGTTCCAATCTTCTGTGCATGTCCGTGGTTTCCATTCAAATTCTTCACAAGCGATAACTTCCAAATGCTTTGTCTAATTAGGCATCCCTATAGGGATGCCTTATGCGTTTGTCATTTTTTCTTCTTTCTTCCGCAAGGCTTTGGTGTAAGACCTCCCATTGAAAAGGTAATAGCCTGGACAAAAGACTGACAATACAACTTGCAGCAGATCCTTTGTCAATTATATTTCGTGAGTCTTACACCAAATCGTTGCCCAAGAACATGTACATCTGGGTGTTTGGTAATCTCATTGTGGGAATGAAATGGATTATAAACATGAGAACATGAAGTAGCACAAACGGACGGATGATTATCACGCAATAATTATCTGGATTTTTCCTTCTTAAGATAACATGGAAAATTTGCGGATGAAAGAATCAATGAGGTGGAATATCTTACTTCTGATATTGCTATAACTGAACCATATGAGAAAAAAGCATCTCCCTCTCAACGATATTACAGTTACAAACTGCACATCGTCTTTGGTCCCGTGGAATTAATGGATTAAAAAGTGCCGCCCAGTTTCGATCTTAAGTTTTTGATAGCTGGTTCGAAGCCTACAGAATGATTAACTGTGTTTGTAGTTGTGTGTAAATGATAACTTTCTATTTGGAAGTTCTGTCAGTTCCATACATGTTTTGAAATACTTCACTGGGAGGTCATAAAACTCTTCCTAAACCGATGTGATTGATAAGAATTTCCTGGTGGTACGTGTTCCTGTTCATATCATTTTCTATTGCCACTAAGGACGGACACTTGTCTCCAATGTGACGAAAAGTGTCCTAGATGGGTTAGAAGATAGGAGCCGGACACTCTTAGCCACCGGACATTCTTAGCCTCCACATCGGTCTTTAAGCAAAGTTGAAAAGTTCACTCGGGTTGACCGACCACAAGCTCAGATTACAAACATTATCTTGTAAATCATCCCGGACACCAACTTTCGATCTGATGACTTTAACTTTACTAGCCAACATGGTTTGCTGATTGTTAAAGGCGGGTTTGTGCATGCTAGAGATAGCGATTCCCTGTGATGCTTTGAGTCGTAACATGTATTGAGTCAGTTTTATTACAATATCATTCATCGATGGAGACTTACATAACTCCGACCTTACAGGCCAATTGTCGCAAATTTTTCAGCACCACGAACGTATTTGCAATATCTAGTGTGCACTCGTCCAGTATGTATCTGTTCATATTTCTTCGATGGGCTTTCAATTTCTTTCACTGCCATACACAATCACAACAAAATAGCATTGTTCATTATTCGTTTTTGACCCTCGCCGCAACGCGGCCCGTGGACTTTAAAGTGGTTCTTGCTTCTTCGTGTCCGTGTATGTCCGTGTATGTCTGTTTGAATTTTCCGCAAGCGATAACTTCCAAACGCTTTGTTGAATTCTTCCGAAATTCGGTATACGCATTCCTTGCGACAAGACGCCAGTTGGTATTGCATTTCAGCAACATCTGCCTGAAGTTGGCGCAACTGGGTCAAAATTGGTCTTGCTTCTTTGTGTCCGTGGACGTCCGTTTAAAATGTTCGCAAGCGATAACGTCCAAACGCTTTGTCGGATTCGGCATACGCATTCCGTGCGACAAGACGCCGGATGCTACTGCAATTCTGCAACATATGCCTGAAGGTGGCGCCACTGAGTTTCGCTTCTTCGCGTCCGTTCCAGTTCATGGATGTCAGTTCAAATTCTTCGCAAGCGATCAATTCCAAATGCTTCATCGGGTTTTTCCAAAATTTGACAAACGCATTCCTTGCGACAAGACGTAGGTTGCTCACATCTGCATGAAGGTGGCGCCACTGGGTCAATGATCAATGATTGATTTCTCAAATGCACAGATACATCCTCTAATCATAAGACACATGTGTATCAAGTTTGATAATCATTCAGTTGCATTTCTCCCTTCTTCGTGCCCATTTTAGACCGATATCATATTGTTGAATTCTGCTGTTCCTGCGATTCCTGGTGTTGGTTTCCAGTCAATGACCACAATTTCTAGCTTAATCACATTCAACACACAACGAAATGAGCAATTTCCTCTTCTGACATGACCGTGTCTGCTCACTGACCCATGACTTCAGATGATCAGCTACTGGGCTTCTTTCACTTTGAACGAGTATTTGAACTGCTGAGAACCATGATAACTGAAAATTTTATACATTTGTACTATATTTGTCTTTAAAATGGGTCTCGCTTCTTTGTGTCCGTGGATGTCTGTTCAAATTCCTGGCAAGCGATATCTTCCAAACGCTTTGTCGGATTCTTCCGAAATTTGGTATATGCATTCCTTTCGACAAGACGTCGGTTGGTATTGCGTTTCAGCAAGATCAACATGAAGGCGGCGACACTGGGTCATGTTCCAATCTTCTGTGCATGTTCGTGGATGTCCGTTCAACTTCTTCACAGGCGACCACTTCCAAATGCTTTGACAAATTTCTCCGAAATTTGGCATATGCATTCCTTGTGACAAGACGTTAATTGGTATTGCGTTTCAGCTCGACCTGCCTAAAGGTGGCGCCACTACGCTTCGTTCAATCCTTCTGTGGATATTCATGTGAATTCTCGCAAGCAATAACTTTGGAATGCAACGTCCGGTTCCTCCGAAATTCGGCATATGCATTCCTTGCGACAAGCTGTTGATTGGTATTGTGTTTCAGCAAGATCTGCCTGTAGATGACGCCACTAGGGTTCTTTCCGTTCTCCCGTGTTGCAAGCGATAACTTTGAAACTCTGAAATACCTTACCTTCCGGGTTAATATCGTGAGAAACGCTCATCGGATTCTTCTCAAATTTGGTATGCAAAAACCATGCCATATGAGATGTCGCTTGGAATTGAGTTGGCTCACTTACGCGTACAGGTGGCGCCAGCTGGTGGCAAAACCCGAATCTGTTCCGGGTAATAACTTGAGAACCGCTCATCGGATTCTTCTTAAATTTGGTACGAATATACCATGGCATAAGATCTCGCTTGAGATTGCGTTTCGCCCACTTGCGCCTACAAGTGGCGCCACCTGGTGTCAAAATGTAAATTTGTTCTCCGGGCAATAACTTGAGGACCCTCTTCTGATTCTTCCCAAATTCGGTATGAAGATGCCATGCCATGAGATGTCCCTTGGGGATTGTATTTCGCCTGCTTCTGCCTACAGGTGACGCCAGCTGGTGGAAAAATCTTAAATTTGTTTCCCGACAATAATTTTACAACTGCTCATCGGATTCTTCTCAAATCTGGTGTTCATATGCCATAAGATGTCGTTTGGGGATGTGTTTCGCACACTTGCGCCCATAGGTGGCGCCATCTGATGGCAAAATCTAAATTTAGTTTCCTGGTAATAACTTGAGGACCCCTATTCAGGTGCTTCCCAAAGTGTGTATGCCGATACCAGTTGGGTTTCCGGGCAATAAGATGAGGACGCCTTCAAATTCTCATCAAATTTGGTTTGTAGATAATATGCCATGAGATGTCGCTTGGGGTTGCATTTCAGTTACATAATTTCAATGCTTCACTACGTGGAACTATATCACAGCAGCAATCAACGTTCAGTCAGCCGATCTGAGTTGATCTCAAAACTTGGGGAGGCAGAAAGGCCCTTCCGCTTCCTACGCCTATGAAGTAGCAGTTGCCTCCCTCATGTATATCCCCTCAGATCAACAACGCTCAAAAATATTGCTGCCATTTCGGCAGGGGACCTAGCATCCTCTGGCTGCTTGCCATATCTAGTATATGACACATGACGATCTCTGCTCATTCTTTGTGGCGTTTTCGAAGTGACAGTGGTATCCTCAATGGAATTTACAAATGGCTGAGAACTATGGAAATAAATAATGTAATATGTATTGATAACAATAGATTTTTTAGAAAATAGCAACGGAAAACGCTATTTTGGAAACACAGTCAAATCAGTGACGTCACGCCTGTGACGTTAGCAAAAGCCACAAACATGCCAGTCTGTCTACAGTCATATTCTATATTGAGAGGCTTGAATTGATTGACAGTTGGGAACATGTTTCCATACAGTCCAGTGGTAGCAAAATAATAGTTCAGATAAATAATTACTTCATAGATTTATCGAATATGAGTCATATTTTGGGGGCTAACTTGACCACGAAGAATTGCATTGCAGGCAGTCCTATATTTACAGTACTGCTACAGACAGTGGACAAATCACCAGACACTTGTTATGGTTACTGATGCAATCAGAAGAAAATCTGGAATTCAAGAATGTATGGAGACAATCGTGGGACTGTTCTGTGGGAAAGTTTATATTTTAAGGCAATGGCGAAGCCCGCGCCCTAAAATTGATAAACTTTCCCACACTAACCGTGTGTAAAATAACCGTTTTGATGGGCATAACTGTTTAGAGATAAAAATGGTGATAATCGTCGATGTCAACGCTTGTCTTGTCTATGAAAGATTATATCTCCGGTAATTCGACACAGTGTAGGCTGCTCAACCTATACATCACGTTTCAATGTAGCGGCAAGTGATGGTTGACGATCCGGAAGATATTTTTATAAATTCTTTTATATAGCGTCTTTTGAGCTAATTTTACATATTTTGGCGATAAATACAATTATATATGAATAAGATTGGCATTGGAAGCCTCACCAAACGTCCAACTGCTTGATATAACGCGAAAATATGGCAAATAACTTGGGGAGTTGTTCAGGTTCTTTCTATATCAATAGTATTGACGATTAAGGTTACGCGTTCGGAGCGAAAACTGGAAAACTTACTTTCTTTCGTAAAATACTGGATTTTAGGATTAGAAATGAGAGGGAAGACCTAATACAGCCATTTTCTATGACACCAAGGAACTGTTTGAAACTGAGTGGGTATGTAGGCTGAGGATACCCTTTAACACTTTCACACGGTAACATGGACGTGTTGCCTTCATACCGACCCGCCAGCAGTATTTGCCTTGCCTCCATATTAGATATGGTGCTTCAAGATGGCGGACACGACAGGACGTGTGTGTATGAAGTGTCTGTGAAAAACGAAGGATATTTGTGATGTTTAGGACTGTTCTGTTTATTTTTGTCGTATTTGATGTGAACATTAGACGACGTACCTGACTGTGAACATTGGAACGTGTAGTAATACGAGCTAATTTGTCCCCAACATGTCGCCGAAAGGTTTCACGACCTATTCCGATGCCAAAAAAGCCATGCAAAACGCTGGAAATAATGAATTAACGGTATATGATCAGGGCGGCCTAGGTGTGCTGCAAAACAAGGAGTGGGAACAGAAATCCATTCAACATGGCGGACCTCGAGTGAATGGTAAGGGGAAATCTAGGTCAAGCAAAAGTGATACAGATCTTGGCTCTATTAAGTCTCACAAAAAGACACCGTCGCTGGGGCATACTGAAATAGACAATAAGAATGATAAGAAAAACAAACGTGACTGTGGGCAGTGCCTCATTCCAGATGATGGAATGTTGGTTCAGTGTAATCTTTGTTTACTTTGGATACACTATGGATGTACGAAACTCCCCATTTACGAACTGTCAAAATACACAGCGGACGAACACAGGGAATACCACTGTGAAGCATGTTCCCCACAAAACTTAGAAATCTCAACATTTTTCCATAAATAAGCTGACGCAATGAATGATACGGGGAAAGCCAAGACAATAAGCTCTCAAAACCAACTGTCGGACATTGTGGAAGAACTTCAATCACTTAAAGATGCTGTAAAAAGACTGGCTGAAAACTGTAAAAACATTTCCGAGTGCGTGCATAAAACGGCAATCAACCAAATCAATATTGAGTTCGAAGTCTCGGCTATCAAACAGCAGTTCCCACAACTGGTTCATCATCACTTCATGCTACTGCAGACATGTATTGAGGATGTGGGGGGAATTCCTATCCACCCAAAGGGGATATAAATGTAGTATGCTGGAGGGTAACCCCAACATAGAGCAGGAACTCCATAACTTGTCTGGCCATAATGGTTGGCCATCCCTGCCAGAATTCGTCATTTAGAGGCTGCCTCTAAATAATATATACCATGGTATAAAATGCCAAGCCTGCCATAATTCGTATTTAGAGGCTGCCTCTAATTATTTTGTACCATGGTATAAAATGCCGAGCCTGCCATAATTCGTATTTAGAGGCTGCCTCTAATTATTTTGTACCGTGGTATAAAATCGCCAAGCCTGCCATAATTCCTATTTAGAGGATGCCTCTAATTCATTTTAGCCGTAAGTCATAAACAACTCGATGTCATATCAAGAATATTAAATTTGACCAATGAGTAAACTTGTAACAAGCGTAGAGATATCGAATCAAATTTGTGAAAGCGCACATCATTGATGGAAGTAATAAGAAGGCGAAAATTTACGACTTACGGCTAAAATGAATTAGAGGCATCCTCTAAATAGGAATTATGGCAGGCTTGGCGATTTTATACCATGGTACAAAATAATTAGAGGCAGCCTCTAAATACGAATTGTGGCAGGCTTGGCGATTTACAGGCATCCTCTAAATAGGAATTATGGCAGGCTCGGCATTTTATACCATGGTACAAAATAATTAGAGGCAGCCTCTAAATACGAATTATGGCAGGCTTGGCATTTTATACCATGGTATATATTATTTAGAGGCAGCCTCTAAATGACGAATTCTGGCAGGGATGGCCAACCATATCTGTCGCTACTAGTGAATTATCCAACTCTGTGAAATCTATCAAAGACTCAATGAAAAATATGAGCGATCAATTTCAAACTAGACTGTCAAATTCTGCGAAATCTATCACATATTCCATGGAAAACATGATGAGTGGTGATGGTGATCAGTTCCACACATTAAAAGAGAGTATACCGTTACATGCATAACTGAAAAACGGAGTAGACCAAAACACTGAAAATGATACTGAAAAATTCACTCACCCTATTGCAACATCTTTTGCATCTGTGGTGAAACAATCAAGAGCCAACTTTATAAATCCATCCAAGTTTGGTATCCTAGCAACACCGGATCTGACTATCGAAACAGTTTGCGTCCATCCATTGATGTGCCTGCATCCGAGTCGGCAAATAAGAGTGAGGTACCGGTACAGTTTCATATCGACCTCACACTCAGTTGAGTTGAGTTGAGTTGAGTTGAGTTTATTCACCATATATGTACAGCAGTATAGTATAAGAATAGTGATATCGTATAGAGTTGATGGCCGCATATGTGGCGGGAATAAAACCCCAGAGGGCTTGATCTATCCCGAATGAGTACGTGAATATATACATATGTAAAACGGCATAAATGGTAAGAATAAGTAAGAAGTATAATAACATGTAGATGCTAAATAGGGTCTTTTGAGCTTAGAGGCGGTGAATAAAACATAGATATATATATATAGCCTCAAAAGTAGCAGTCGATGATTATATACAGGAGTTATTTAAGAGCTAGAGAGATAAATATACGCTAATACATGAGTTCGTATATACATATATACAGAACGCACTGAGATACAACATCATGAAGTCATGAAGAGAATAAAGATGGAGTACCACAAATTGACGCAGAGGCAAACTTTATGATACGAGCGGCAGGTAGTTAAATTAGCGTGCCAACAAAAACGATTTTAAGCGAGATTTGAATATTGATTTCGAGGGACAGGATTTCAAATTGGATGGAAGAGAATTCCAAATGCGTGGTCCTTTTGTTTTAGTAGAGTAGAAAGAAAGTTGTGACTTGTAAAAGGATCTATACAGATTCAAGTTCACTTGCCTGGTGGGGTAATGATGTACAGTCACCGCCTGCTTCAGTGAACTCAGTTAATAGAAGAAAAATCGAATGATCTGTTCTGGTACTCGCCCCTGTCAGTCATTTGAATCATTTGAATTATTTATTGCTTGAATTACAAGGCTGACTTACATGTACATACAATTTATAAGTAACAACCGAATGATCTTTATTTACTACATGTACAAGATTACATGTAATGTACAAGAAAATAGAATGACTACATGCCTATCAGTTTAATTATATAGTAATTAGCCAATGTTGGCCATCGATTTTTGCTAACAGTTCAGTCCTAACATTACTCTTTCAATGTCAGCAATACTGTCTGATATTTTTCGTGATAACTACCCTAATTCATTTCGATAAAATTCCTGGTTTCTCTTCTAAAATCGATTGGAATTATTAAACTGTGATCTAAATTATTAAACTGTGATTTACATGTAACACAGGTCTGTGATTAACAATTTTATCAAGGTTAGATTAAACATATGCCTTGTATGTATCAGAAGAGCATCCTTGACATAATTTGGTACATGGAATATTCGGGGTATCCATCATAGGACTCATGGTATCAAACAGAACAATTTGCACAGTCAAGTTTTGTTAGATAAACCGTGCACTTTTGATATTATCGATAGGCTAAAACACGAAAAAGCACGTAAACACTCTGGGGGTATTGTGACGTTAGTCCATAACGGTTAACACAAATAGTGGAGGAACTGTCTGGATAAAATTAAGCCACAATTTATCTGTGTTTATCTGTGTGTTGCTTATATTCCCCCTGAGAATTCATCGTATGATAAAAGTAATAACCTTTTTGATCCACTGGAGAATGAAGTTACTCTCATAGAAGTTACTCTATGTGGATACTGATATTCTTCACTGAAATAAAGATTGGTGGAAGTTAGAAGTACAAAAAAAATGAATATTTAATAATTGGACATATTTCTACCTTGTTTAGTCCGAGATTTCTCTTTCGTGGCAACATTTTCTGCATTCTACATATACTTAATGCTATATCGCATCGTTACTGCAGGATCAGATGTGTACGAGGACATAACTATCGATGACAGTAAGTGAATACATTTACTTCAAGAAAATTTAGGTGATTAGATTTATCGTTCAGAATCAACTGTACAATGTAGCTGATATTATTTTTGACTGAAATTTAAATCATTTGTGATTATATGTCACTCTCCTCTGAGTTCAACGGGATTTCACAGGTATAACGGAATTTCATAGAAAATTGTCAAATATTTCAAACAAACTATTAATCGTTACACTGAATTCATGATGCAGTATATCGAGGTTGATTCATCTCATAGCGTTGGTATTATATATCAACCTGAAGCTGCCATATACTGTTTATATAATGAATACGAACATAAATCAATTACCATATTGATTGTGATTGTTATTGTCCCTATATGCCATACTTGTGCAAAGCAGGAAGTATCTGTTGATCGACTAATCGCCAATATATTTATTAACTATGTGTATACGGTCCGTGTAACCTTGCACAATTCAATTTTCGTTTTTGGTTTGTAAAAATTGAAATTTGACCGTCAATTTTCAATTTTCGTTTTCGCTTCCTCAGAATCAAAATTTTCGTTTTTTGTTTTACTTCGCGCAAAAATGAAAATCAAATATTGAAAATTGCCTCGACGTGTCCGTTTTTCGTTTTTTGTCCCCCGCCGCAACGCGGCCGGGGACTTTAAAATGGTTCTTGCTTCTATGTTTCCGTGCATGCACGGACATGTCCGTGCAAATACTTCGCAAGCGATAACTTCTAAATGCTTTGTCGGATTCTTGCGAAATTTGGCATCTGCATTCTTTGCGACAAGACGTCTCTTGGTATTACGTTTCAGCAAGATCCGCATGTAGGTGGCGCCACTGGGGTCTTGCTTCTATGTGTCCGTGCATGCACGGACATGTCCGTGCAAATACTTCGTAAGCAATAACTTCTAAATGCTTTGTCGGATCCTCCGAAATTTGGCATCTGCATTCTTTGCGACAAGACGTCTATTGGTATTACGTTTCAGCTAGATCCGCCTGTAGGTGGCGCCACTGGGGTCTTGCTTCTATGTGTCCGTGCATGCACGGACATGTCCGTGCAAATACTTCGTAAGCAATAACTTCTAAATGCTTTGTCGGATTCCTCCGAAATTTGGCATCTGCATTCTTTGCGACAAGATGTCTCTTGGTATTTCATTTCAGCAAGATCCGCCTGTAGGTGGCGCCACTGGGTCTTGTTCCAATCTTTAGTGCATGTCCGTGCAAATACTTCGTAAGCGATAACTCCTAAATGCTTTGTCGGATTCCTCCGAAATTTGGCATCTGCATTCTTTGCGACAAGACGTCTGTTGGTATTACGTTTCAGCAAGATCCGCCTGTAGGTGGCGCCACTGGGTCTTGTTCCAATCTTCTGTGCATGTCCGTGGTTTCCATTCAAATTCTTCACAAGCGATAATTTCCAAATGCTTTGTCTAATAATTAGGCATCCCTAAATGCCTAAATGCGTTTGTCATTTGTTCTTCTTTCTTCCGCTTCTCGCTGTTTTAAATTTCATGTCGCTTTAAATGAAGGACACCATTTTCTTAAATTTGCTGTCCAGTCCTTCTATGCCACATCATATGATTTACACTAAAGCTTTTGCAGGAATCATATTTTTTTTCAGAAGTATAATATGAAATAACTGGCAGGGGAATCCCGCAGTACCGAACCTGTGTTAGTTTTGAATTTTGTGTAGTCTTAAATGAAGGACATTTCCTTCAACTTTGCTATGAAATCATTCTATTCCACATCATATGATTTACCCTAAAGCTTTTGCATGAACCTTATTATATTTCAGAAATATAATATGAAATAACTGGCGGGGAAATCCCCGCAGTACCGGACCCCTGTTTTTTAAAATTTCGTGTCGTCTTAAATGAAGGACAACATTTTCTTCAATTTTGTTATCAAATAATTGTATCTCACATCATATGATTTACCCTGAAGCTTCTGCAGGAACCATTTGTGTCCACAGTGTAACTTACTATATTAATTACAACTGAGTTCTTAAAGTTTGGGTGCACACTGTGCATATGATCAATTTCCTGAATTGAATTGAATTCCACCTTGTGGTTTTTCGGACTGTGATAGATGATGGCATGCAGTTGTCAGTGTGGTTGTTTCATGTACAGGGAGCTTTCTATGGCTTTCATGTCAGCACACCTACCACTACCCTCAAGAAGAGCATGTCCCCATCCCCAGGGCGCCGAGCCGCACCCTCTATCTCCCAAACTAGCCCTCGCCCGACCCTCATATATTGTGTTTGAGCATACATGTATCCAATATATCTTGGCAGAAGCTGAAATTTGTGTGTTGTCTGCAATATCCTTCAACTTTGCTATGAAATCATTCTATTCCACATCATATGATTTACCCTAAAGCTTTTGCATGAACCTTATTATATTTCAGAAGTATAATATGAAATAACTGGTGGGGAAATCCCCGCAGTACCGAACCCATATAGGGGGGCATATAGCGATCGCTTTGTCCGTCCGTCCGAATATCTTGTCCGGGCAATATCTCGGTTAATATTTCATGGACAGGATTGAAACTTGCATGGACTGTGGCCAGTGGCTCGTAGTTGTGCAGCGTAGAGTTTTTTTCGAGTTCCGTTATAATTTTCAAGAGTTATGGCCCTTTTTCTGAAATCTCTGTGAATGGGTCTTGTCCGGGCTGTATCTTGGTTAATGTTGTATGGACAAGTATGAAATTTGCATGATATGTGGTTAGTGACCCACAGTTGTGCAGCGTAAAGTTTCTCCACGTTTCGCTCATATTTTCAAAAGTTATGGCCCTTTGTTCCTGAATTCTTCATGAATCGAGACTTGTCCGGGCTGGATCTCGGTTAATATTGTATGGACAATTATGAAATTTGCAGGATGTGTGGTCAGTGCCCTATAGTTGTGCAGCGTGAAGTTTCTCCACGTTTCGCATATATTTTAAAGAGTTATGGCCCTTTTTTCTTCAAATCTTTGTGAATTGGAACTTGTCCGGGCTGGATCTCGGTTAATATTGTATGGACAATTATGAAATTTGCAGGATATATGGTCCGTGCCCTGTAGTTGTGCGGCGTGAAGTTTCTCCACATTTCGCCTATATTTTCAAGAGTTATGGCCCTTTTTCTTCAAATCTTTGTGAATTGGGATTTGTAAGTCTGGATCTCGGTTAATATTAATTATTGTATGAACAAGTATGAAATTTGCATGATATGTGGTCAGTGACCCATAGGTATGCAGCGTGAAGTTACTCTGTTTTTGGTTATATTTTCAAAAGTTATGGCCCTTTGTTTAAACCTAAGTGAATGGGATATATTTATTTGTCCAAGCTGGATCTCAGTCCATAACCGATTTGAACCGGGAAAATGGCTATATTATATGTTACTTTCCAAAGCAGACAACATAGGTCCTGAAGTATGAAATTGCCCCAAAAACAGTGAATTGGGTGCAAAATTGTTGTCAGTGTGGTTGTTTCATGTACAGGGAGCTTTCTATGGCTTTCATGTCAGCACACCTACCACTACCCTCAAGAAGAGCATGTCCCCATCCCCAGGGCGCCGAGCCACACCCTCTATCTCCCAAACTAGCCCTCGCCCGACCCTCATATATTGTGGTTGAGCATACATGTATATATCTCCAATATATCTTGGCAGAAGCTGAAATTTGTGTGTTGTCTGCAATATTGGGATAATTGCAACCCCAAAAGATTTCAATTTATCAGGCACAGACCCATGTTTTTGTATTTGGTAAATGGATCCCTTGTCTACATGTATATATTTTGCTTGGAATTGTTTTTCTTGCCAATCCGCTTCTGGGTGGCGCCACCTTGGGCCAAATTAAATTGCATCTCCAGACAATAACTTTTGAAAACCTTAAGCATTCTTTCCGAATTTGGTGTGGTGGTACCTTGTCTCAAGATCTGGCTTGAGAATGTTTTTCATGTTGATAGGGGAACTACCTGAAAGCTAAGTTAAGTGTTTCCAGACAATAACTTTTAAAAACCTGAACCGATTCATTCCAAATTTGGTGTGTAGGTACCTCGCCTCAATTTCTCGTTTGGCATTTTTTTTCATGCCGACCCACTTATAGGTGGTGCCACCTGGGGGTAAATTTAAAATTGTTTCTAGACAATAACTTTTTAATACTTAATAATGAACTTGGTATACATGTACCTTACCTGAAGGTTTCACTTGGTATTGTTTTTCTTGTCGATCTGCTCATAGGTGGCACCACCTGTAGGCCAAGTTAACATTTTCTGTTTCCCATGTCAAGGGATCTTGCTTCAAGATCTCGTTTGGGATTATTTTTTATGCCTATCTGCCTACACATGGTGCTACCTGAGGGCCAAGGTAAAATTGCATTTCCGGACAGTAATTGTTGGACCTTAATGGATTCTTTTAAATTTGGTATGTGGATACCCTCAAGTTATCTTATGGGGCCATGTTAATGATGTTTTTCCTAAGTTTTACGTTTTTACTTTCTTCACAAATTATGAATGTTTCCTTTACTAAAGATGCAAGAGGCATGCCTCCAATCGTATTCGATCGACTGTATCTAGTTGCATATGCATTCCTTGTGACAAGATGTTGATTGGTATTGCGTTTCAGAAAGATCTGCCTGTTGGTGGCACCATTAGGGTTCTTTCCGCTCTTTTCTGCTGCAAGCAATAACTTTGAAACGCTTTGAAATGTTGCTCGAAATTTGGTTTCCGGGTAATAACTTGAGCACTGCTCATCAAATTCTTCCCAAATTAGGCATGCATATACATTGTACCTTGCCACGAGATGTTGCTTGGGAGTGCGTTATCCGCTTCTGCTCAGAAAGTGACACCACCTGATGACAAAATCTGAGATTTGTTTTTGGCCAATAACTTGAGAACTGCATGCTCATCGGATTCTTCTCAAATTTAGCATGCATTTACATGTACCATGCCGGGAGATGTTGCATGGCATTGCCTTTCACTCACTTGCACTTACAGGTGGTGCCACCTGGTGGCAAAATCCCAAATTTGTCTCCGGGTAATAACATGACCTAAGATGTCGCTTGAGATTGCATTTCGCCCACTTGCGCCTATAGGTGGCGCCATCAGGTGTTAAAATCAAAATTTGTTTTCAGCTATTAACTTGAGAACTGCTCATCGGAATCTCCTCAAATTTAGCATGCATGATTGCGTTTCGCTCACTTTTACTTACAGGTGGTGCCACTTGGTGGCGAAATACCAGATTTGTTTCCGGGTAATAACTTGGGAACCGCTCGTCAGATTCTTCTTAAATCTGGTATGAATATATCGTGACATATGATGTCGCTTAGGATTGCGTTTCGCCCGCTTGTGCTTACAGGTAGCACCACCTCGTGTCGAATCTAAATTTGATTTCGCTCATCAGGTTTTTCTCCAATTTGGTATGCAGGTACCATGCTATGATATGTCCCTTGAGATTGTATTTCACCTGCTTTTGCATACTGGTGGCGACACCTGGTGGAAAAAACTGAAATTTGTTTCTGGCAATAATTTGACAACTGCTCATCGGATTCTTCTCAAATTTGGTATTCATGTGTCATAAGATGTCACTTGGGATTGTGTTTCGCACACTTGTGCATACAAATCTAAATTTGGTTTCCGGGCAATAACCCCGGCTCTTCAGATTCTTCCCAAAGTTTGTATGCTGATACACCATGTCATCAAATGATCCTTGGGATTGCATTTCGCCCACTTGGACCTACAGGTGGCGACACCTGGTGGCAAATTTAAAATTTGGTTTCCGGACAATAGGTTGAGGATGCATTCAGCTTCTTGTCAAATTTGGTTTTCCTAATATGCCTTGAGATGTCACTTGGGGTCGCTTCTCGGTTACATACATGTAATTTCCATGCTTCATTGCATGGAAGCTAATTTACAGAAGCAAAAAATGTTCAGTCAACCGTTCTAAGTTGATTTTAAAACTTGGGAAGGCAGAATTAAGACCCTCTACATCCAACGCCTATGAAGTATAGCAGTTGCCTCCCTCATGTATATCCCCTCGAGACCAACAATGCTAAAAAATATTGCTGCCATTTCGGCGGGGGACTTGGCATCCTCTGGCTGCTTGTTGATTTAACTTTGACGCGTCAATGTTAACTGCGCACGCGCAAGGCTTATGATGTCACTTTCGGTCCGCGAAGTAGTATGGAAAGCGCAAATCGGATTGTTTAGGCAGGTGTGGAGCATAATATGGAAAAACAGTAGGGGGAAAGATATGTGAGTTTCACTACACTGTAGATCCCTGGAGCCAGGCATTCGAGCTAGATTATAATGGGCCTACTGCGCATGTGCAGAAGCGAGTAGCCTTCGTGCAGTAGGTGTGAAGCATTATATGGAGAACAACGGGGTTGATACACATGGGAGATTCATTAAAGTAGGGTAGTAAGATAAATACGTGGGTACCCTAATCATTATCCCCACAGGAACTTCCCGCGTCGATGCGTTTTAGCGTTTGACACCCGCACTTAAAGCGTTGGAGCGTTCTGACGCTGAACGTTGACGGGCATCTGAACGCTCCAACGATCCAGGTCCCAAAAGTAAAGAATGAAGATTGGACCTGAAGCGTTGAAGCATTCAGACGTCTGGCATCGAACGTGGCGATTGTGTGCGCTTCAACGCTTTTATTGACGGTCAAATTTTAATTTTTCGATTTTGAGATCAGAAAAACAAAAAAAACGAAAATTGAAAATTGACGGTCAAATTACAATTTTTGATTTTGAGATTACAGAAAAAAAAACGAAAATTGAAAATTGACGGTCAAATTTAAATTTTTGATTTTGAGAAACCAAAAATGAAAAACGAAAATTGGACTGTGCAAGGTTACACGGACCGTATACACACTGCCGCGATATTGGTATTTTAGCAACCGTATCAGCAAGAATCGGGTCAAGTCATGGGTCATGCAGATGGGGACGAGGGGACGGTCGATTCCTTATGTTCAAAATGATTACAATTCTGTGAAACATATGGCAATTTTAATCAAAGTTTTAAAGCATTGTTGCAGAAATTGACTGAACAAAAGCTAGGCCATCAAGCGCCTTTATCTAAAGTTGCTCGGGTTGGCGGATGAAAATCACACACCGTTCCATAGCGTGAAGAATGTCCAGTCCTACGCCTTTTAGCTTGCGTTTTATTGCGCAAACAGGTGTAGATGCTGTATGAACATCCTGTTTTATTTTATGGCTGATTAGTTGGATCATGTACAACTAGCTTTGTTCGATAAAGCCTTTCCCTTATTGACACGGAAATTCTTTATGGACGACGGTTTCCAATGGATTGTCGGATCTTACGCTTGTAATGGCTGCCTTGAACATATTAATTGATGTCTCTGATTTGCATTGCTTACTACTCCATAGTATATTACTCATTCTGTATTAATTTGATCAACTACTTCGGCGCAAATAATTCGCCAGGACATGGCATCGACCTCACTGTACCTTTGTTCTTCTGCAGACAATATCCAAGATGAAGAGACGAGGATAGAGTAAGTGTACTTGCACTCAAACAGAGAAAATGATCAAGATGTCACTTTTTGATTGATAGTGTAATTAATAACATACTGTAGTCTCTTTAACATAACTGGTGATTCGCTCCCTCACTCGTAAACTCCTCATTCCACTTCTAGGTGAACACATTGTACAGGAGAGGAAGCGGAAATTCATTCCTGGACGACGGCTGAATATTGAATTCGGATTTGGCGCCTAGAATATGAGCTTTTGTATTGCATCAAATTAAAACTCGCACGGGAAGTTATGTGGTTCGTGCAGCTCTCGCTGATTTTGCAAACAAGAGAGGCTGGCTCAATGAAACTTGTACCCATTAAACCTGCGATCTTTAACACTACTTTAAGTACACTTTTTTTTATAACGACAAATACAACAGTAGTATATAAAGCGCTTCTGGTCTAGAATTTAGGGGCGGATAACTCTGTTTGAACAATTTTTGGTTATCTCCCCTGATTCGTACCGGGAGTTGCCTTTGACCCCTGCGCATGCGCACAATACCGGATACAAATGGTGCGCAGGGGTCAAAGGTCACTTCCGGTACGAATCAGGGGAGATAACCAGGAATTGTTCAAACAGAGTTATCTGCCGCTAAATCCTAGACCCGATGCCCTTTTACTACTTATCAAATTGACGTCACTGACGTCACATCCGGTCTGGTGCGAAGGGGTCAAAGGTCACTTCCGGTCACGTGACCGGACTCGGAGGTCAATCAGCGGGAATGTAGCCTTTAAGTGCACAAAGGTCAATCCGACCCAATTTCACCTTATGGGGAATCGGTTCTTAGCGATATGTATCATACGTCATTCTCCGTAGCGGTTGGCCGCTGCGTCTTAATCTTCGGGACTGGCCGTCAATCTTCGGCAATGTCCGGGTGCGCAGGGGTCGCAGGTCATTCCGGTCACGTGACCGGATCCGGAAGTGATGCATCATGGGATAGATTGCACTCAGAGGTCAAAGGTCAATACGACCCAATTTCACCTTATGGGAAATCCGTGAATCGGTTTTATCTACCTCACAAAGGTCATATGCAAATTCCCAAGGTCAATACGACCCAATTAGCTCTTTCAAATGGTTAACTACGGTATTCAAAAAAAAGAACCAAAAATCACATTGTTGTAGGAAAAAAAATTATTTTATTTTATTACAACAGTTATTACCCCTTAATATATCATTAGAAGTCTAGTGGAATATCTACAGTGTAAGTCCGTTCATATTTTAGCATTTATAGGGGTATCACTCTAAATATCCAGATACGTTGTTGTCTAGAACACAACATATATACAACAGTTATTTCCCCTTATTATAACATTATAAGTCCAGTGGAATATTTGCAGTGTAAGTCCATATTTAGCATATTTATCACTCTAAATGTCCAAATACGTTGTTGTCACACCATTGGGGAGAACTTTGCGCTTGGGGTAGAAGAAGGTGAAGGCGTCCCGCTCCTGGGTGTAGGAGCGCATATGGTTCTGGACGATACGAAATCCTTTATTGGTCAAAAAAAAAACCATCACATTGTTGTAGGAATAAAAAAACATATATAACAGACAACACAACATATATACAACAGTTATTTCCTCTTATTATAACAGACGTCCAGTGAAATATCTGCAGTGTAAGTTCACATTTACTTTAGCATTTTTTCATGTTATCCATCAGCTCTTCAAATATGGTGGATGTATTGTGGAAGACACCGCCAGGGAATTTTCGTTTGACGGTATAGTCGCAGGTTTTCTCGTGACGGTGTAGATCGGTGGCACTGTCAAACACGCGATGGCATTTAGTACAACTGTACGACTGGGCATACCTGTTGATGTTCGTAATGTAGGAGAAATGCCCGCCAGTATCCGTCTGGTACAAATTTAATTTCATAGTTGTGTCGTACCTCCCCGGGGAACGATGCACGAGGCGGGCTACGAGTCGAGGGGCATCGGTGTTGTTGTTGTCATCCACGTGCTGGGACAGACTGTACACGACAATATTAACGTGGAACAAGCTTTCCACCACATTCAGTTGTGATAAAGGGACCCCACGGAAGTCCTGATATTTCATGTTCTGTGCACGTGAATAGTCTTCCCAATATTTGTTGGCAATTCGAGTGAGTGAGTAGGATTTAACGTCGTTGGCAATTCGAGTACACGTTCTGGGTCGGGCCTGGTTGAGATGGATAGCCAGGCAACGAAACAGGCATTTCCGATCGGTGTAAGGCCCGTCACTCCCACCTACTAAGGCGTGCATGCCTTTCTGGATTTTCAGCCAGGCCGCTAAGTTGATGGGGGCACCGATGGGGGCGCCGATGGGATGGTTGATCATTTTAGTCACGTAAAACGTAACATTCTTCGTCATCTCCACCTGCCGTTTGTTGTTGGGGCGTTGTTGTCGCGCCCATTCCAAGCTATCCAAGCTTTCTAATTGGTCCAGTGCGGTGTCCAGGGACATACGATCCGTAATGGTGAGGGCTGATCGAACACGAGTATTGTGACTGGGGTAAAAGTACCGGAGCTGGTACGTCTCCTTATGCCGTAATACATAACCAAAGGTGATATATAATTTGAAGGCTGTAGCTTGGTCGTTGAAGATGGCTTCCACGTAGCTGCGTAGGCTGGTGTTTTCCTCTAACCGGAAATTGTACAAGTCTAATATAGGGCGATGGCGGTGAAAACAGTGCCGGATAGTAGGCCAATGATGTTAGTAGATTGTACGCACATCTTCCTGTATCGGTAATAATACTGGGCGGTTCGTCAAGATCTGTGGTAAAATTGTCCTCCTGTTCAGTGGGGTCTGAATTCCTGGCGAGCGGTGATCGCTCACGTTGTATGCTCGGAATGGCTGTCCCGACTCTAACTTTTGCACTCAGATCACCGCTGGTGGTCGTATACTGTGTGCCGTGTAGATTATTCGTAATATGCTGCGTCAGAGGGCTTCGCTTGAACGTTCAGAAAACTGAATACAGATCTCGAAAACCAAGCCTATTTATACCATTCGGGCCCGACGATCGACCAACGTCACCGACGTACTAACATCGTTTTCCTTATCCACCAATCACAGACGCGCCTCATCGATGTCATGCCAAGGTACGGGATGACCTAGGCCGAACGTAGGCCGGACGCTTCGCGGCCGCCATCTTGCACTAACGTAGACCGAACGTTGTGCGGCCGCCATTTTTGTTTGTTTACTTTTTGCGGAGATATACTGGACACGCTCGACCCTGTAGTCGCACTGATCATAGACTCGTTATAATAACAACACCTATAGGTTATCTTTATTACTATAAGTCTTACTTCCCATTTATTCATGTATTTTTTTCGTGCCAATACGGTTTCCCTTCTCTCGCTGTATGGCTATGTGGAGAAACTGAGGGTTCCCCACTAGCCATTTATGCTGGACATAGTGCTGGCGATATTGTCGGGGACCCTGGTTGATGATGTGCTTTCCGGGAGATTAACATTGGAAGTCACTGGGGTATCTTGACTACCTACCAGACATTACCTAATAATAATAATGATAATAAAGAATGTATGTAAAACTCCAACGCATTTATAATGTGAACTTTTAAGATGGCTATTTGAAATTCGCCATCTTGGACTAACGTAGGCCCAACGTTGTGCGGCCGCCGACTGGGCGCGAAAATCCTGTGACGTCATCGCTGATTGTAAACAGACTGCGCGCCTCTGCTTGAAGGCAAAACATTGAAAGTTTCAAGGGAAACAACTCGATTAACATGCAGATTTATAGGCAGTCGCCCCAAACGGTTATCATTTATAGTCGTGGTTTAGCGTCATATCTTGAAACGAAATTTATGGATACGATTCATTTGTCACAAAACTTAAATTCGTTTTTGTATATAATAATATTTTCATGACAAATACTAAGCAAATGAACATTTTAGCAGTGAATAAACTGAGGCCTTCAGTACGGCATATACCGGTACGTTAAATTGCCGTTAAATTGAGCTACCGGGTAATTTAATTTTCATATTTCATGTCCTACGGAAGTTTGAATTTGAACTTCATTATTATAAGATGCCTTATCTTCTTTATGGGGCTACGGTAATACGACTATATATTTAGAAATAAAATTTGTATTAATGGTACCGTACCATTGTTTTTACAAAACACAATACTTTCGTATCCGTTCTGACCAAATTGTCATAGTCCGTGGGCTGGGCAGTGACCCCCCCCCCCGCCACCACTCTCCGAAACTATGATTTGTTAGTACTTTGGAATGTGCCGAAGAAGAAAATATATGTTAACACGCGAGATATTGGGATGAACTGGCAGATCAGAGAAGTTAAAAATTGCACCTAACGGCTTTATTTGGCGTTTACGGTAAGGGGGTGGGGTTGCTAAAATGTTCCTAACTTTTTTATTTGTTGTCCAATTGATTGAAATGAGGTATCTTTTTATTCAGCATAAATGGAGGAATCAGCCCAAAACAGCAAACATTCTAATATTTCAACTTTATGACGTCAGTAGGGGGCCATCTCCAAATTTCACGAAAAAAATGTCAAAATTGACTAACTACAAGCAATACTGATAACTAGTCCTATTTCTGCAACATTATCTATGTACCCTGGTTTAATATGTTGTTTTCATTTGTATTTTGTGCTTCAATACATTGAAATATTTCCAATGTTGTAAACTAGCACTAACATGGATAAATAACTTAGCACTATGTTACTTATGCAATGAATAGTAGGGGTGAGGTTGCTAAAATGTTCTTAACTTTTTTATTTGTTGTCCAATTGATTGCAATGAGGTATCTTTTTATTCAGCATAAACGGAGGAATTAGTCCAAAACAGCAAACGTTCTAATATTTCAATATTATGACGTCAGTAGGGGGCCATCTCCAAATTTCACGAAAAAAATGTCAAAATTGACTAACTACAAGCAATACTGATAACTAGTCATATTTCTGCAACATTATCTATGTAACCTTTATTATTTGTTGTCCAATTGATTGAAATGAGGTATCTTTTTATTCAACATGAGCCGGAGAATCAGGCCAATATAGTAAACTTCTAATATTTACTTATTGTGACGTCACTAAGGGGTCATCTACAATATTCATATGAAATCGTATTTTTACTAAAATTGTTACCTAAAATGGTTCAAATGATTCTTTTTTGGTTAGCCGAATACATGCAGGATACCGTACAAATATATTTGCTAGCAAGCGCTGAAGTAACATTCAACATAAATATGCAAAGTAGAATATCAAGATTTATTTATTTGAAAAGTTCGTTCGTTTTCTGTATGTGGCGAAGTTACCTAAATGGTTATAACTTTTTTATTCCTTGTCCAATTGATTGAAATGATGTATTATATATGCAACATAAACTGCGATACCGGATATTAACAATGATGCGCAGGGGTCAAAGGACACTTCCGGTCACGTGACCGGAACTGGAAGTTGTCACAAGACAGGTGGCGCCCCTTGTCGGAAGTAGGTCAATAAGAACCAATTTAGCCTGAGTCAATTTAGCCTTTACATCATGTCAATGGTTAAAGATCATTTCCAGTCACGTGACAGTAAACATGGAAAAACCCGGATGTAAGATGAGGACCCGGATGTAAAACCACAGTACCCGGATGGAGGACGGAGGAACGACGGGAAAAACCCACTGGGAAACCCGGATGTTGACAAGGTCCGGAGTGGTAACTCCACTGCATACACACACACACACACACGCAATGCGGCTCAGTCGTACACCAGTACATCTCGGTCCTCGACTTGGGGGTAGTTGAACTGAGTGTGCTAAAAATAGATCACCAGCTAGCGTGCTATAAAAGGGAAACGGCCTGGCCGTTTCATCAGACACTCTGAGAGAGCGGGAACTCCCACCCATCTCACGAGGGCCGATAATGATGATGATGTCGCCCTAATTCAATAGGCAAATTCCGGCGACAAGACCTTGGGCCAGATTTTGTATGACATGGAGAGCAAAGTACACTTCGCGGACGAGCCTATAAATGTTCCTAGCGATCTCTTATAGGACGCCCATCCAGTGAGTGACATCTATCAGCGCCATTGGCCCATGACACGGCACTGTTTCCACCGTCATCGCCCTATTCAAGATATCTACAATTTCCGACTGACCGACCTCGCCCGTCTACGCAGGAAGCCATCTTCTATGACCAACGTACGGCCTTCAAAATAAATGTCGCTTTCGGGTAAATCTTATACGTCATAAGATGATGGATCAACTACGCTATTTCTATTCCAGTGCCAACAACCAAGTGTACGACCATCCTTTCACCATCATTTGCCGGGCGTCGCTAGAGACGATGCTGGAGAAACTGGATATCGTGGATCCCCTGGAATGGGCACAACGCCAACGCCCCAACACCAAGAGGACAGTGGAGAGGGTCACATTCTTCGTGGCTAAACTGGTCAACTCTCTCGGCTGAATGCGTCACCCGTGCACTGATGAATAGCCTAACATGCCGTATATACTCTCTACGTCTACATGCTTATCATTGACTTGAGCTCAGTAAACACTTGTACCTAATGTGACGGTGCGTTAAATAATAAGACATGGTGTTTGATATTTCAATTTGTTTTGTTGTGAACATACTAAACATTCCCAGGGCGGCTCCCCCAGCCTGGGTATGATGTAACATTGGGGATAATAAACTGTATAAACATTGCTGAACTTGTTGTTATTCAGGACAACCGCTATCCGCTATACTTGGATGAAAAAATATACCCCGATGTGATATAGTGCTCTTGCACATTTCCGCAACTTCCCTTTTACTGCTACTCCACAACTGCACATGTGCAGAATGACGTCATTTCCACGACCCAGCCCCTCCAATCGGAGCCACGCGTGCTTCACATTGATACCTCTCCGATTATAATACAGCACAGATAAGGTATAATACATCAAAGATATGGTATAATGCATGACAGTCCAGTTATAGTCCGTGGGCTGAGTAGGCGATGGGTGGGAGTTCCCGCTGTCTCAGAGTGTCTGATGAAACGGCCAGGCCGCTTCCCTTTTACAGCACGCTAGCTGGTAATCTATTTTTAGTACACTCAGTTCAACTGCCCCCAAGTCGAGGACCGAGATGTACTGGTGTACGACTGAGCCGCATTGCGCGCGCGCGCGCGTGTGTGTGTGTGTGTGTATGTGTGGGCAGTGGATTTTACATCTCGGACCTTGTCAACATCCGGGTTTCCCAGTGGGTTTTTCTCGTCGTTCCTCTGTCTTCCATCCGGGTACTGTGGACTTACATCCGGATCCTCATCTTACATCCGGGTTTTCCATGATTACTGTCACGTGACCGGAAATGACCTTTAATCATTGACACGATGTAAAGGCTAAATTGGCTCTTTTGACCATTGACAGGCTAAATTGGTTCTTATTGACCTATTTCCGACAAGGGGCGCCACCTGTCTTGCGACAACTTCCGGTTCCGTGACCGGAAGTGTTCTTTGACCCCTGCGCACCATTGTTAATATCCAGTATTGCAGTTTATGTCGCATATATAATACCTCATTTCACTCAAATGGACAAGGAATAAAAAAGTTATAACCATTTAGATAACTTCACCCCCATAAAGAAAAGGAACGAACTTTTCAAATAAATAAATCTTGATATTCTACTTTGCATATTTATGTTGAATGTTACTTCAGCGCTTACTAGCAAATATATTTGTATCCTGCATGTGTTCGGCTAACCAAAAAGAATCATTTGAACCATTTTAGGTAACAATTTTGGTAAAAATACGATTTCATATGAAAATTGTAGATGACCCCTTAGTGACGTCACAATAAGTAAATATTAGAAGTTTACTATATTGGCCTGATTCTCCGGCTCATGTTGAATAAAAAGATACCTCATTTCAATCAATTGGACAACAAATAAAAAAGGTTACATAGATAATGTTGCACAAATATGACTAGTTACCAGTATTGCTTGTAGTTAGTCAATTTTGACATTTTTTTTCGTGAAATTTGGAGATGGCCCCCTACTGACGTCGTAATATTGAAATATTAGAACGTTTGCTGTTTTGGACTAATTCCTCCGTTTATGCTGAATAAAATGATACCTCATTGCAAACAATTGGACAACAAATAAAAAAGTTAAGAACATTTTAGCAACCTCACCCCTACTATTCATTGCATAAGTAACATAGTGCTAAGTTATTTATCCATGTTAGTGCTATTTTACAACATTGGAAATATTTCAATGTATTGAAGCACAAAATACAAATGAAAACAACATATTAAACCAGGTTACATAGATAATGTTGCAGAAATATGACTAGTTATCAGTATTGCTTGTAGTTAGTCAATTTTGACATTTTATTCGTGAAATTTGGAGGTGGCCCCCTACTGACGTCATAATGTTGAAATATTAGAACGTTTGCTGTTTCGGACTGATTCCTCCGTTAATGCTGAACAAAAAGATACCTCATTTCAATCAATTGGACAACAAATAAAAAAGTTAGGAACATTTTAGCAACCCCACCCCCTTACCGTGAGCACAAAATAAAGGCGTTAGGTGCAATTTTTAACTTCTCTGATCTGCCAGTTCATCCCAATAGCTCGCGTGTTAACATATATTTTCTTCTTCGGCACATTCCAAAGTACTAAAAAATCATAGTTTCGGAGAGTGGTGGGGGGGGGGGGGTGCAAGGTGGGCCTACTCAGCCCACGGACTATCATTTTCTGTTCATTTGCCACTTTGATCGAAAGCAATCTAGTGTTGCAATGCCGCTTTTTATAAGCTGTGACTTACATCAAATATCGTTTTGAATCAAGGTGTTAGGTGTCATTTTAGCCTCCGGATATCTATTGGTCCCAACCTAAGCTTTTTTTTTGGAAGTCTGTCTTGGCGAATTTGGTTAAAAATCTCGGCAAATCGTGTTACGCCTATACAAATGAACATCGCAAGAAATAGCTGAAGATAATGATATTATTTATGAAAATAATTCATGGCATTCATATTTTCATGATCCTGTAATACTGAGATGAAAATATGTATTTAGGTTTTCATTCTATGGATGCGTTTGCAAAGGAAAGTTATCAAAACCTATATATATATACTGTCTGGAATATCGCGAAAAAATCGCGTCACATCGGCACCATCTTTTCCCATTCATATTACAAGGAAACTGCTAAAGAATCAGAAATGATATTTTATTTCATGATCCTATAATACTAGACAGGAAATTTATGCATTTGGATTTATATTTTACGGGAGCCTTTTCAAGTAAAGTTATCAATACCAAGTGTCGGTATCGCGGAAAATTCCTGGCGAATTGACACCATCTTTTCCGATAAATATTACAAGAAAACAGCTACAGATACAGCAATAATATTTATATTTTCATGATCCTATAATACTCGAGATGAAAAAAAAAACAGTTAGATTTTTATTTTATGGATGCGTTTTCATAGTAAGTTACCGGTATTGAAACCTGGTGTCGGTATATCGCGGAAAATTCGCGGCGAATACAATCTAACTTTTCTTGTAAACATTACATGAAGAACGAAGAATATACAAAAACGTTTATATTTTCATGATCCTATATTACTCGAAATGAAAACTATTTATTTAGATTTGTATTTTATGGATGCGTTTTCAATGAAAGTTTTTAAAACGTTTTGTGTCGGTGTATCGCGAAAAATTCCTCTTTTACGTTAAACTTCTCGTCGTGAGGTGAAAGAAATGTGTAGCAAAAGATATATTTCTGAAACGGATATCTGTACAGGTTTGATAATAAGTAAACAGAATCAAATATCGAAGAGATACAGACAGAGCTATGAACTGTTGGTTACCATCTCCGGCGTATCCCCCGTCATATTTTCGCGGAATAGGCCGTGCCCACTGCCCTGTAGGCCTAGGTTTAAAGATTGCTAGAATGTCAATTTACTGAACATACAGTATGTCATAAGAATATTTTTTAATGCAATGCATAGATATAAGTTCTGTGTCTAATGTATCGCATCCATAAATTTCCTCCGATATATAACGCTAAATCACGACTATAAATGTGAGCCGTCTTAGGCCATTGCCTATTAATTTGCATGTTAATCGAGTTGTCTCCGTTCATACCAAGCGCTTTCTGCAATCAAGTTTGCGCGCGCAACACCGGAAGTGGAACCCGATTGTAAACATTGGCAACCCGTGTATTGACATTGTTTATGTTCTGTGAGTGGTCTCATTTAAAAAAAATGGGGTATATCTCGTTAATTAAAAATAAATATTTGACCCCATAAAAGTATGAGTGTTCAATAATAATAAAAAAGGGAAGTGGTTTACACCCGGGGAAGTCTCAATTCTAAAAAAATATACGGTAGGGGAGGGGGAGGGGGATTGTTTACCCCACGTGACCTAGAGCGGGGACAACAGTTTTGTAGCGAAAATGGCACAACAGTCCAGAACCTCTATAAAATTTAGTTCCTTAGCAAAAAAAGAAAATTTTAGACAACTAATATCATTAAAAAGCTTATTTATCAGGCTTTTCAGATCTGAAGTTTGGTAGAAATATTACCCGTCACGGTCGTTGATTTGAAATAAAAGGTTAAAGACCGAGTGGTGGTGTCAAAATCAGAGCCTCTGGCGATGGCACAGGCCAGGTTACTGGTTAATTTTTAGGTTGAAAATATCGCAATTCACCGTCGCTATTATGTACGAAAGACATGTATATTGACTGAACTTATAATCAACATATACTAAATTTATGAAAGCCGTGTGACGGAAGTTTGTGGGTAGAATATTAACGGAATAAACAGATTTTGAAGAAAGTTTTATTTTATTGTCTACGTCGACTAGCATTGCAAATAGCCCAGATATCAACAGACCCCGGATATTGGCAGTAATTATACCGCAGCGCTATCTGCCCAGGGGCAAATTCCGGGATATTCCCAGCATTAAGATCGTAGCGCCATCTATACACTCTGGCCGCAAGGACGACAACTCTGACAAGGCGAAACCGCTGTGAGTCAAATTCCGGTGGGTATCGCTAATACTGTGCGACTGATCTGAAATAAATCATTATAGTTGCAGTACAAGATAGTTTTTATGCTAAAGATCATTTAAAACATTAACCAAAATTTCAAGTCTCCGTTCTAGCGGAAAAAAAAGACAACAGGCGCATTTTTGGCTCGTGGAATTCCTCATGACTGATGTTAATTGTAAAATTGGGAAATTAAATCTTCAATGCGATCTGGGGGCGGAAAAATGAATTCGTCATCATTTTCAAAGCATTGTTAACTCGAGCTTGTTATGAGGACAACAGAAATATGTATACTATGGATTGAAAAAGGATTGACAGTCACACACAAAGGCGTTTTTTCGCATGTAAATATCAGTCTTTATGATACTGTACCATACACATGGAAAGTGAATACAGAGGAACTTGGGTCGGAACTATCATTTGTCAAATCATTTGAATACTTGCATTTGACGATAAAATGGACAAATAAAAAAAATAAAAAATTCTTTTAAATTTTTTTTAAAAATCGGATAGTAGTAGACAAAGGAGAAATTCGGAGGTGCTGACTATGCCCTAGGTACTTTAAGGTTATATGCATAGCCATACTTGCAGCCAGAGAGGAGGAATCCCACGCAACCCCTATGTTTGTTTTCTGGGCATTGATTGGTTACATTTGGCCCCATCCTAGACCACTGGTTGGCTACTTTCCCAGCCGACTCATTGACTGGCCTATACCAGTTTGGTTCCAATTAGAATCCCACATTTATGTTCAAGCATTGGGCATGGATGGCTACCTGTTTATGCTCGTAACCTATTGTACAGAAAACACACAAGACACACAAATTTTTGGGTGAGATCTGATTTATTTTTTTATTCAAGAATAACAATAAAAAACAACAACAACGTGAGAACAACCACCTGAAAACTGAAGCCCAGAACGGGGCTTATACATTGAAATGGTTAGAATTTAATCCCAGAACAGAGCTTGTACATTGAAATGGTCGGCGGCCCAGTCGTACACCAGTACATCTCGGGCCTCGGCCAGGGGGTACTCCTCAAACATCTGTACGATGGAGGGTAGCGTTCTTCACCGGCAACGATGGTAGCGGTAAAACAGGCAGTGCTGGCCGCACACGCTACTGCTCAGGCCTTGTAACGCTTGACTGTTCCAATACCACGTCTCTGTGCCTTCGTCCATGAAGGCTGTTAAATCGGGATGGAGGGGTGGGAGGCCGTACGGATCAAAGTATTCGCCATGCTGTTCTGTCAAGTACACGGCCACCCAATGTTGATCGGGACGATCCATGGGGCCCGTGTCGAGCACGTATGCAGCTGGATACACACGGTCTAACGAGAACACGTCTCGGGCGGACACCTCTTGACAGACCATACGTGTCCCTGGGTCATTCTCCAGCACGGCGGTAGTCTGGCCTGTATCCATGTTAAGTGGCAAAGTCACACAGGACGTTGCGCGCGTTGTCCACTTGAATGATGTGGTCAAACTCCGCGTAGCAAATCGCGTTGATAGTGCTCCGGGGGGGGGGGGGCTCGTGCGAAGCGGATTTCAAACCGTAAGTTGCCTTACTTGGCGAGGATCAGCTGATGGTCGTTCTCTAAGGTGGAGGTCAGATCGAACAGAACAACGTGTATCCGTTCGCGTAGTCTTCCCGACTGATCACATTCCCTTCATCCTGGTTGATTTGACCGGTCGCTGTAAACAGGCTCTGATAGGCTCGAATGAATTTCGCGCCCAAAGTTCGATGTTAAGGCCGTGGCTGGGACCTGCTGTCCGTCCACTTGCAGGGCCACAAAATTGATGCCGAAATGTTTAAAGTCAAACGGGTTCTCTGGGTAGGCTCCACACTGGAATTTTTCACACAGGCCAGGATCAATCGCTTGAGCAATTCCCCCAGTAACAGGTTCTCTTTGTTGGCGCTCATATTTCCGGCAGGCACAGAGAACACTTTGGTTTGCACACGTCGGATAGGGTACTGGGCTGGTTTTTTCTCCAAGGCTTTGAGGTATCCCAATTGAACGGCTGGATTCGGTTTCAATTTTCGGACATACAGAACTGCGTCTTGGATGATGATCTTTTATAGTCAGCTACATGCCCCTCTACGTCAGTGGCCATCAAGTCGAAGGTCGAGGGCGCCCGTATCACTCGGATTTTGATGAGGATCTTGTTCAAGAGGTACCGATCTTGCATGAATAGGTCTGCGTGCAGACGACCGATGAGATCGACCGAGCTGCCGTTCGCAGTGAAATCCTTCCGTTTGCCCTATCCCTCATTGTCGTTCTCCGTGCCCATGTGCTCGGGTGTGTCCCGGTAGAATAAAGGGGTTGTCAACTGAGATTCTTTAGCCTCTCGTCCATATGACAACAGCGTTTCGATGTAAGCTCGATAGGGGTACGTGTTGGTCGAGTCACTGATGAATTTGTCGCTGAGAAAAATATCCACCTGTTGCAGCCAGAGATTCGTCGGGCCCACAGTTGCACGGTCGACGATTCTGGAGTCATCCCCATTGACGATCTTGGCTTTCACATACAAGTACGTATGGGCTAAATCCACATAGGCTGTATTAGCATTGCTGATGGTGAACTCGATGGGCCCTGTTTTGTTGATGCTGGAGAGCGGGAGATGCTCCACCCATAATCCTTGTTCGGCAATGGTCCACAAATCAAATTCCCTGTTATTGGAAGGGCAGGACTCGGCGTGAATGAAGGACATGTTTACGAAAAGATATCCTGGGTCTTCGATGTGCGTTCTCGCTGGGTTGGTCGTCGACTGTTGCGTGGTCTCGGCGGTGCAGGTCTTTTATTCCCTACGGTGCGTTGTGCTTTTTCGACTTTTTCGCTTCCTGTTTCTTTGGCTCTGCGTTTCAGTGATTCTCGGACAGGGACACCGCTGAACGCATCTCCCAGGGCTTGCACTCCACTTCACGAGGCTCCCAAGTATGTTCCCCAGCCCATGACCTCGTTGGATGCGTGTCCCTGCAAAGACGGAAAGGCCGGCCGGCCGGCCTTGTTGGGTATAATAGTTCATATAGCTGTGTACATTCGTAAGGCACATTCATTATACAAAGTTGGGAGAGCGTACTTGTCGAAAATGAAGTGTGACCACCACTTTCTCAATTTCGAATGGCAGAGGGTGTCCGGTATCATCCCTTATGTCGATGGTGATGGTACTGATGTCAATCTGTCGCACCGGTAGATAGAGTACGTGGTTAAAGCTCTGTGTGACCTGATCTTCGTAGTTCTGAAGTTCTGTTCTTCGTCGTTCGTAGTTCGTCAATGGGGATGGCTCCAGAATCGTCGACCGTGCAACGGTGGGCCCGAAGAATCTCTGGCTGCAACAGAGCAGGGGCGCATCGATATCGCCGGCAATGTGACCATCCACCACATCCGAATAGACATAGAGTCAATACAAGCTAGCCTGAAGATCCAGCATGGTCTTCCCCTGGAGCCGACCGGGCCCAACATAGTTATCCGTCTCCAGTGCACACAGCTTCTTCAACGTCTTGCTGAAACGTACGGTCACATTGCTCTGGAGGATGATCAGGAACTTGTGGTTCCACTCGTGGTACGCCATGTGCGGGTAATCCGCAAACGGGAAGATACTTTTACCCCCGGAGGTCTTGCCCTTGATGAAGTTACCCAACGCCTCGATGAATATTTTGGGTGTAGGGTACTGGCCTTCGGGAGGAGTGAATTTATAGGTGTTGCTTTCGTACACGACTTCGTACCATACCGTATCCAATTGCACATTGTACCACGTATACGGATACTGGATATCCACTAGATCACATTCCCAACGTCCGTGTAGATGTAAGGGATGTGGCAGCTGCGTGACATAATGGGCCAAGGTGTTGTTGGGAAACACACCAACCGAGCTATTACTGGGTAGTGTGAGATAAAACATGACGACTGAACTTTCCTGCTGGCTGTTGTTTTTAATAGTGTTTCCAGGTCTTGGAAGCTTGTTCCCGGCGTCGTGATCGTCGCGGTGACTTGCTACATGTCATAGATCTTGATGGATTTAGTTTCAGGGGTGGTGTTGTAAAGGGGTAAAAAGAAGGGGCCTGCAGCTGTGATGTTTTGGGTGGTGACTCCGGTTCCCTCTCGGCTTCCCAAGTCCATGGGGGTCGAGTCTGTTGTTGTGACTTGCAGGGTGCACGTGCCGGCGATGGCTGGTCACGCTGCAGCAAGGCCTAGCGCTGGGGATTCCCCACCAATTCTTGCACATGCATGTCTTTCAAGCCTTGGGCAAACATCTCCCATCCTTGAGGATCCGTGCGCGACCTACGTTGACGCATCAGGTCATTCACTAAATCCGCCATGTGGTTCTGTGCCAGTAGTTCGCCATGATCATTTCCAGGTCATGTTCGGATTTTTGTCTTTCACTCGCTGTAATACCAGGCCAGCTTTTTTCTTGAACGACGCGGGTACACTCTGTAAGACTTCGTCTTCGACCCGCTCTGGGGCTGTAGGTGGTACACCAGGTAATGGCGGCTGTCGGACAAGCGGTGCTGGGCGGTACGGGTTGTGCTGGTTGTGCGACCGACACCGGGTTTTGTATTGCCCCATGAACGTGATGTACCGTTGAAGCGCCTGATTGTACTGTTGTACTTTCTCACTGTCGCTTAACCCCGGTCGTTGTAGAATCTGTTGCATCTCGTAATCGAGAGTGTTGATCGTCTTCACCGTAGATGGGATCGAAGACGGCGATTGGAGGGTTTGAAGCAGACGTGGGTCCACCAGAGCCATTTTTTTCGTGTGGGTCATTGTTGACCGAAGATTGTGGTTCATTGTCGACCGAAGATTCCACCGATTAATGGACCTAGCACAGACGCAGCCAACGGCGCTAAGATGGCTCCGAGAAAGATCATTTTCTTCTGTGTTTCTGAGACTCGCTTCTGGATCACGGTCCAGAGACCTGTCTTATGCTTGGCCAACTTGGTCTTCTGAGCCGGAGTCAGTGGCACGTTCCCTTTTAAGATATTGAGTCCAATGTCACACAGACAGCACACGAGAGCAGGGTCTGCGCCACGTACAATAGTCCGAACCAACTCGGGTGAGGCCTCCTTCAATACCCGGAGCGCCAGAGCGTGCTTCCGTACTCGAGCAGACATCCCGTTCAACTAACGCTGGAACCCCCAACCCTACCCTTTTTATTAGTGGACTACAGACACAACATAAACAAAAATGGTGTGTTTGAAATTTTTATTATCCTTATTATCACATACACACCCCATCTGAGGGAGCCACTGTGTGTGTGCTTACATTATTTTTGCATGTACACGTGATGGGTCTCTCCGGGAAAGATACCAGTCCGTAGTCGAAGGTGGTCGGGGGTGGCTTGCTTCAGGTCGAAGAGCATATACCCGTGTTGAGGGGTTATCGCATCTTCAAAGGCTTCCAATGCAAACTGAGTGCATCCGGGGTACATCTGTCTCGCCAGGTGCCGCAGTTGAGTGGTATCTCTTGGGTTTTTAAATACTACTAGGTAGTGAGCATTCAAGCTGATGTTCCGATGTCCTTTGTTTTTACTGAACAGATTCTGCACAATGTAGATGATGCTGAGCCGCCGATGATGACTGCCTTTGGTAAAGAGCTGAGTGACCTGTGCATCCGTCTCCACCATGAGATCATCAACCACCACCAAAGTGTCCGGTTCCAAATCGGCCAGGTTGGGTAGACCTTCCACGAACGTGATGTGGGGCATTGCTGCATACGACGCTTGCCATTCACCGTAACATCATACGACACGGGCAAAGGGTGGGGTAATCATGCTGTCGGCGTGTTGAACGAGTTTCTGGACGAAGCGCGTCTTGCCGGAGCCCGTCGGTCCAGCAATGAGGCAGGTGAAGGGGTGTTGCCACCAGGAGTCCATGGTTGGAGGAGTATCCGCTGTCGTGGTGATCCACTGTTGTAAATTTGGTACGAGTGAACCGGGGTCGTCGGTACGTCGAGCTTTGGTACCGTTGTCGACGGGTGTTCATTGCGGGTGGTCGTAGAGGGCGTTGCAATACTTGGTGTAGGGCTCGATGTTGTATACGTGGTGTGGTTGTGGTCGCTGGATGAGTTTTGAATGATGTAGAGGCGGTCTGTAGACTGGTTTGGCTGGCAATCACGGCTGGTGTCCTAGGTGGAACGAGTAGAGTGCTGAGATAGGCTACGTCGTAAAACACACCTCCGTACAACACACCCAACAGGGTTAGCAATGTCACTACGAGGCCCACTCGTGATTTGCGCGTTTTAGGCGACGCTGTGTTCAGAGACGGTTGCACCGTGTTCATGGTCGAGCGTGGAATGAAGGATGACGGCAGTGGTATCTGGTTTTATAGTCGTTTCATCTGGTTGGCCTTGACCCAGGAATTGAAGGAACTGGGCCAGCCTTGCCATTTCACGAAGTGAATCGTTTTGCCTCGGCGCTGCTCGGTTTTCAGGATGCGTTCCACGGTGTAGTAGTCTTGATTTGTTTTCACCAGGGCCTGTAACTCTTGCTCGTAAAACGTCCCTTGCAACGGTTCCCCTTGAAGATCTTCCAGTTCATAGATTCGTGATTATCGGGATATAGGACGTTTAATCAGGAAGTGCTCATCGCTCCAGTTGGGGAGGTAACTCTTCTCGAACTTGCCCTTGACTTTACTGATGCGTACAGGTTCCCCGACCTTAAACACCTTCTTCGATCGTTGTTGCGATTGCATGGGGTACAAGACACGCAGGACTTGGGTTTCGTTGCGTTTGGTAACGGTAATGGGGGCTCTCTGTATACTCCGGTGATAGGCTCGATTGTAACCACTCACAAGTTTCGGGAGAACATCGATGTACCGCCGTGTATTCTTGTACGTGAACTATTTGTACATCCGACCTTTGAATGTCCTGTTGAACCTTTCCACTACAGAAGCCTTCGTCTCGTTGTACGTATGAAAGAAGAAGACCTTCTGGGCTTTCAGAAACTGTTGCAACGGTCTGTTGAGGAATTCGGTGCCTTCGTCGGTTTGCAAATACAAGGGTTGGTGCCCGGTCTTGAACATGTCCTTGAACGCAGCTGCGAGATTCGCCCCCGTTTTCGTCCGGATGGGTGACACCCACGCATACATCGACAGGATATCGACGCATATCAAGATATACCGATTCCCACCGTTGTGTTTGGCAAAGGCGCTCATATCGACCAAATCCGCTTGCCATTGGTCATCTATACCACCAACGATGACCCGGTTCCGTGGAAAATGGCGGCGGGCAGCTCGATGTAAGGTATAGGTGTCTTGTTGTTTGAGCCAATCTCGGACTTGCGATAGACTGCTCGATAGAGGGCAGACAATGCACTATAGGCTGCCGGACTATGGGGACTGTAGTATAAGTTATCCAACACCTTCTCCCAGCGCTTCATGATGATGACTGATAATGTACCCGGGGAGTATAGTGTATTTATAACGATGTCGAGGTCTGATGTTCGGGTTCTACCACCATTGTCCGTTGTATATATCCTCGGTTGACTGAGTCTAGCCGGGTAATCAATGACGTCGTCGTCCTCCGACGATGAACTGTTAAGTGCCACATCTTTGTGGAGTACCGGACGGTCTCTTGCTTTGACGTGGTTGATCATTTGCTCATTGGATTCTGCCGCCGCTTCACTCAGGGCACGAGCCCAGCCCAACTGAACAGCTGACCGCTCATCCGGTGTTAAAAACTGGTCCACAATAGTCACCACTTTCTGGAAGGCTGTCCACAGATCAGGATCTAGGGTGAAGCCTATCGTAGATTCGTTGTAACGCCCCAGGCGTGCGAAAAATGGTCCACGGTGTACGTAGATGGCATTGTTTATGTGGATGAGGTCTCCGTCGAGCTCACCGCTCAATACCCGTTTAAATTTGGTCCAGCCGTAAAGGTGTAGCGTATCCGTATTCGATATGGTCTCCGTGCGCGACCAGGTAACATCTACATGGTCTTCCACGACGTCGAGTTTGTCTTCAAAAACGTGTAACCCTACCTGGGGTGTAGGAGAAGGGCGGCTGATAGGACTGGTGACACGGTTGACCAAATGACGAACGGTGAATGACGCACACTCTGACTGACCCTCGTATTTATGGGCAGGTCCCTTGGTGACATGGTTGACCGAATGACGAACGGTGAATGACGCACTGTGACTGACCCTCGTATATATCGGTTGCGCATAAGCGCATAAGCGCATCTGCGGCCATGGGGTCCCATTGACCTTTGACCTCTGAGTGCACTTTATCCCATGATGCATCACTTCCGGTTTCGGTCACGTGACCGGAAGTAACCTTTGACCCCTGCGCATCATTATTAATATCCGGTGCGATACATATCAGTTAGAACTATACATCATGGGATAGAATGCACTCAGAGGTCAAAAGAACCAATTCCTCAACACCATTATTAATATCCGGTAAGGGGATTTGGACTCCGATTGACCTTTGGCATCTGAGTGCAACATCCGGGTCCTCTGTGACGTCACTTCCGGTTCCGATCACGTTGATCTTGGAGCACATGACATTTGTGACGTCACATAAAGGCGCCCCGTACGCATCGATAAATATAGCACATGCTCGTTGCCCTGGTGGCAAAAACTGGAACTAGGGGGATATATCTCCGGGCTGTCAGGTTACCGGAAGTGCCCTTTGACCACCTGCGCAAAATTATTAATATCCGGTATTGTATAGCATCATCTGCGCGACTATTGACACCAGGGGGCGCCACCTGTCTTGTGACCTCACTTTCGGAAGTGACCTTTGACCCCTGCGCAACCGGATATTGCCGAAGATGGCCCTTCCCGAAGATTAAGACGCAGCGGCCAACCGCTACTGAGAATGAGGTGCGATACATATCGCTAGGAACCGATTCCCCATAAGGTGAAATTGGGTCGGATTGACCTTTGTGCACTTAAACTCTAAATTCCCGCTGATTAACCTCTGAGTCCGGTCACGTGACGGGAAGTGACCTTTGACCTCTGTGCACCAGAATGGATGTGACGTCATAGTGACGTCAATTTGATAAGTATCCGATACTGTGCGCATGCGCAGGGGTCAAAGGTCACTTCCGGTACAAATCATGGGAGATAACCAGGAATTGTTCAAACAGAGTTATCTGCCCCTAAATTCTAGACCAGAAGCGCTTTATATACTACTTACAACACATGTTTTAAAGATAGGAAGTGATGAATTTATGTACGTTTATTTACAGTTACATTACACCTGTATCAGACCCTGGTGTTTCCCGATGTGAATCCAAACCCGAGCAAGATGGTGAGAATGGTAACTTAGATTTTTTTCTGAATCAGTCGAAAATTCTTTGGAATAATATGAAATCATAACTCCAATTAACTTTTCATGCCGTATACTGATAGTTTGCATGCCATGGCAAATGTTACTGACGAAATTATTAGAATTGCATGCCAAGAAAATCAGCGCAATGTATTGTGTTCTTCTTTCTCCAGCTCTCGATTACGAAAGGCTGAATATTGATCAAGAAGATAACTCAAAGAGTACTGGCGACTGTTTCATCTGTTGGCGCTTTGAATGAAACGATACGAGACAAGCAACTTCATTCAGATGAGCACGCGCATGTAGCACAGGTAACTGGTTTGCTCAGCGTGAAATCTGCAGAGGAATAGGAACATGGCATCCCGAAAGTTAAGCATGTTAATTGGCTATATAATTTGTTTGTTACAATACGTATATTTAGTTTTAGTTGAAGGATTAGCATAGTTTTATGTATACCATGACTTACCCTTTTACTTTGTGCTACTGTTATTATACGAATTAGGTATTTGGATTATGGACGCGCAAATTCTTTAATGGACGACGGCTGAATATTGAATGACGGACTAGATGCTTGTATATTACACAACCTTAGTAGTCACTGCATTCAGCAACTTTATATACGTTGAATTTGTATATGTTGAAATAATTATATTTTTATCTTAACATTTCTCAAATTAAAATTTGCTTCTTCAATGCTGATAATTAATGTTAGAACAAAGTGAACACATACTGCCACCAGAAAAGGAAATACGGTCCAGTCAATTTGTCCTGTTGCGATGACGATTCCGAAACGCTGACTATTTGTTTTAACTGCGTTTCTAACTCAAAACTCCGACAAGATCCGTTGACAGCTATCATACATATGTTGTGTGTTCATTGCTGGCCGACTGTGTCCTGCATATACCAATTAGCTTTCAAAATCGTACTGGATAGTAGCTGGATTTTTCATTATAATTTTTTTCACACTTTGTATGAACTCCTTAGTTCTTATGTGACATATATCTGCAACCTTTTAACTTTCTAACTTTACTTCTTGATACGATTTCATCGTTAAAACTATTTAAAGTTAATTTCGGTAGTCGTTATCATTGAATTCAGTAGAGAGATCTCGAGAGAATTAAGGTTTGATCAGTAGGCCTATATAATAAACTCCATTCATGTGATTTAACTGGTTTTCTATTCGTATAATAGAATAGCTTTTGGTATTAACGAAAATTTCTACATATTAACCCTATCTGGCTTGGGCTTTTTGGGACGTATCCTGGCGAAATGACCCCCCCCCCCCCCTCCCCCCCTCCCTCCCTAATTATTTTTCTTACCCCTTGAGCTAGGGTTCTGAAACTTACCACACTGCACCCTTCGGTCAAAATCTACCAAAAATCCAAGATGGCCGCTTTGATGACGTCACAGTGACTTCATTTTCAAAAACGGCATTTTTTGGTCGATTTTTCGGTCGGATTTTCCGAATTTTTTATTTATGCAATTTCTCCGCAAAAACTGCGTGATAAATTAGTAAATATTAATGTGATATGAAATAAAATAGTTTTTGCCCACTTTTCGTCGCGAAAAAAGCAGAAATTTTGAAGAAATATGACAAAAACATCACTTTTCTGGTACCCCACGTGGGCGCCATCTTGAATTTATCCATGATCCTCTACTCGGGTGGTTATGCAAATAGGCTCAAAATGAACCCAATATGATAAAATATAAAGTCAAGGAGTTTCAGCGCTCTATTTTTTGTCGTTCCGGAGATAGCGCAGAAAGTTTGGTAGGGGGACCATTCAGTTCAGTAGGTAAATCCCTCCTCTATATAGGAGCACCTCCGTAGGAGTACATATTAATATACAATCAATTGAAACCACTCAACATCCCCCCCCCCCCCCTCCATAGGCCAAGTAGGGTTAAAACGGCAATAAAAGTCACGTGACTTAGCTTTATGCTGAATTATATCTCTTATTGTATACACGGGTCTTTATTCTGCAATGCTCCAATATATATATATATCTTAACATTATAACTGATAAAATGTAATGTTGATAGCTGTACTGCCTTTGTCGCGTATTTAGTTTTTATAATTTTATTGTTATCTAATTGTTATCGTCGCGTTTTGTCTCATGTCTGTATGATGATTATATGTATATATGCGGATAATAAATTCAACAATTTATAAAACAAAAACAAAATACTTGCGTGGTTTGTCGTGTTTGTGAGCATTTCATAGAAACTGAGAAATTCTACTTTATATAAATGTATGTATACTACACGTTTGGGGGGAAGTGTCCTGCATCCTACACGTAGAAAAAGCACTTACTTTTTGATCGGCGCAAGCCTCACACTTTAAACTGTATAGAGTGCATATAGAATAGAATAGAATAGTTTATTTGCGTAAAAGTTGTGCCCAGCAGGTCTAAAACGCAACCGTACATACATATAACACATTTACATACACAACTACAAACATCAGACAACAGATAAAACATGCAAATATATAAAAGGGTTTCCATTTACCCGACATTAAAATAGCCATATTAAAATAACCATAGGCATTCTTGAGTGAGGTGTATAATATTTATGTGATCAATGGTTCTATAAAACGTCCAGCATGTACACTAACCCAAGAGGCTGAAGCAGTCAAAGGCAAATTTTACAGTTGCTTTAACCATGATAAAATTTGACCCATCAGCAAGTTGCTTGAATAAGTTGTTAGGGTCTGCAAAGTTCATTAAACAGGGACTCTCTTCGCTTTTTAAATACGGAGCAGTACAATAAAAAATGTTTTTCATCCCCCAAAGTGTCACATATCGTGCATAAACGATCACATCTGGGTGTGTTGGTGTAACGCCCCTTTTCGATTGGTAATTTATGAGCGCTAATTCTGAGTTTGATTAACGCAGATCGATGTTTGTTGTTTTTTATTGCCATTATGTTACTCGCAAGGCGAGGAGCATGTTGCAATTCACTGTATGTAGAGAGCTTGCTGCTAAGTTTTATTTGCTCTTTCCAGGTATTGATATATATATACTTTCAAGTTGTTTTTTAATGAACTTATTAGTCGAGTGGATGATTCGACAACCAAGGTTTTCCCAGATGTGGTCGGACTTGACCAAACTCAAGATGTTTTTTATATAACATATCCAGTTGTTTCTGTTATTTAATCTATGGTCCTCATTTTGTTCAATGAATGTTTTGTACAGAAGTGATTGAGGGTCGGAGTGGAAAATATGACTGAGGTAGCTAATGCTATTCATTATTGCTGTTATTTTGATTGACGATCGCCCAAGTTCTCCCAGTATCGCCGCATTCACTGCCCTTGAATGGACCCCAAGGATACTTTTACAAAATTTTACATGAGCTTTTTCTATGTCATTGGTAGCATTAATAAGCTTAGAAACATTGGTCGATTCATTTAGATAACCGACACATACTTCAGATCCATATGTTAGAGTTGGACGGATCATGGAGTCGAACAGCTTACATGACAGTTCTGGATTGATTAAGAGGAAGTCAATGGCATGTCTAATATAATACAAGGCTTTATTTGCTCTACATGCCAAGTCGGATATGGCCATATTAAATTTGCCATTACTATGCAACAGAAGGCCCAGATATTTGTACGAGGTCACATTCTCCAGTTTGTTTCCACCAATGGTGAACTGTGCATTCTCTTTCCTGTTTTGTCCAAAGGCCATAATTTTAGATTTATCAATATTAATAGTTAGCCCCCAATCTTCTACATATTTGTGGATCCGGTCCAGCTTGGCTTGTAAATCACATTTAGTAAGTGATAACAGGACTATATCACCCGCATAGGCAAGGCTATGTACTGGGGTATCCCACAGCTCCGGCGAGTTATCACTCGATATCCTTAAACAAGTCGTTAATGAACAAATTAAAAAACAGAGGACTCAGTACACTACGTTGGTGAACTCCCCTTGTTATAGGGCAAGTATTACTGGTTCCTTTGTGTGTGTTAACACATGACTGACTAGCTAGGTGAAAAGTTTCCCAATACAACTGGATAGAGTAATTCCTCTATAATTTTGTGCATCTAGCCGGCTACCACCTTTATGAATGGGGACAATTAATCCTCGAGACCAAACTTTAGGGAATTTACCAATGGAGAGGATTGTATTAAAGAGGTCAGTGACGACATTGATGATGTGGGGTAGTGATGTCTTGATCATTTCATTGGAAATGCAATCCACACCGCTTGACTTCCTATTTTTTAGTTTTTTGGCTGCTTGTGTGACTTCACTGTTGCTAATAGTAGCATCCAGTTCTGGACAACAGTTTGTGTTCAGATTTTCCAAACTCTTAAGTTTTTCCAAAACATCAGATCGTCTGGTTGGAGTGACACTATCATTATTTTGTTGGTGGAGAGCACTGAAATGTTCGTACCAATCATTAGTGTCGATTCTGTCAGAAGCATTACATGTACTGTCCGTATTATCTTTTTTTAAGTTTTTTTACAATATCCCAAGCCACTGATGCATCTTTTTCACATATCATGTCAAGCTCATTAAGTAATTTGCCTCTATATTGTTGGCGACTATTTTTTGTTTTATTTCTATACTCCCTATGTTCATTGTAATATTTAGATTTTATGTGTGCATTGCCTGGGTACTTGTTTAGGGCTTTGTTTAGCTTTAACATTTCTTTGCGAAGTTGTTTGCATTGACTGTCAAACCATGGCTTGTCAACATGGTCAGTTTCACTTCTGTTGGTGTTACTGATTTTATGGAGACTTCCATTTGCAGCTTTGATTATGGCGTTATTAAATACATCTACGCATTTGTCCACATCTGGATCATTTTTTCTAATTCCACTATGAATACAAGATTTGATTTTAGGGAGAGCGTCGATTAGGTTACTAGTGAAAGCCTTTTCACAAGATTCTTTCCATATATATTTATCAGGCAGTGGATTTAAATTTTGTGTACTTGGATCACTCAAAGAGAATCTCAGGGGGCCAGTTTTTAATGCAGCCAAAATCATTTTATGGTCAGAAATGTCCCCTAGGAATGGTTGGACTTGCATATCTAATATGTTGGGGCAGAATTCAGAACTGGTTATAAAATAGTCTACAACGCTAGCACCCTGAGCATTAACCATTGTAAAGTCACCAAAAAGATCACTTAGGGATCTGCCGTTTAGTATTCGACAGCTATTAGATTTACATAATTCAATGAGTCTTTTGCCCATTGGTCTCACAACTGTGTCCATAGAGTTTCTATGTATAGAAATATCACTGATGTAGTCAGTGGGTAAGGGGAGATAATTTAAGTCCTGACTATCATTTATAATAAAGTCAGATAAGTGGCCTGTCCGTGCATTGAGGTCACCACAGACCATCACAGCACCTTTGGCTGAGAAAATCACTACCTCATTTTCAAGCTCACCAAATAGGTTAGCACTGTGCTCTTTGCCAAAAGAAGAATTTTCTGGGAGTATGTAAGTTACACATAGAAATAAATCACTGGTCCATCCAAGGAAAGACTTGTCCAGTTTTGCCCACAGTGTGGCACTACATTCAGAGTTAACTGGTGTTATACCATCCGCAATATCCCTGCGCAGGAGCAGGGCAATACCACCCGAGTCCCTTTTTGCCCTTCTGTTTCTAAGTCGGTCTTACGACCTCTTAAGATGAAATCTGGTACAGAGATTTCATTATCACTGTTAGCATGTATTTCGGTTAATCCAATGATATCATATTTAGTTAACTTATCAAGCACGTTTTGGTCGTGTAGCTTATATTGTTTCAGACCATGCAGTTTGTGGGATGGACCATGTATGTTCCATGCACATATAACCCAAATGACCATTTCTTTAATCCTGATGAAGACGCTTGTTTTCTTTATGAACGTTATGTACAGGGCGAAACTCAAGTTATGTTTGCAGAACTGGACTCTGAAATTTCCGTGAATGAAATTATCGGTGCTGTAAGTCAGTTGAAGCACAACAAATCTGCCGGTCCTGATACGATTCTAAACGAATTTCTTAAAAAAGGTCAGGATGTACTTTTGCCTGTTCTTGAAAATTTATTTAATGTGATCTTCCATAAAGGATATTTCCCCAGTGAGTGGTCTCTAGGTTATGTCATACCGCTCCATAAGAAGGGTAGCTACAATGAAGCGGAGAAGTATAGGGGTATTACTTTATTGAGTAATATTGGAAAACTGTTTACCCGAATTTTGAACAATCGTTTAAATGCCTGGGCAGAGGATTATTCTGTCTATATTGACGCCCAGTCTGGATTTCGTAAAGGGAAAAGTACAGTTGATAGTATATTTGCATTGCACGGAATTATCTCACATCTACTAAATAATGGTCAAAAATTATACTGCGCTTTTGTCGATTTTACAAAGGCGTTTGATTATGTTGTTCGTGAAAATTTATGGTTCAAGTTACTCAAAGTGGGAGTTAGAGGAAAAATTCTGAAAATACTTAATAGCATGTATCAAGCTGTGAGGTCCAGAGTTAAATACCAAAACATGTTAAGTGAGGATTTCTATTGCTGCACAGGTGTACGCCAAGGGGAATGTCTGTCGCCGTTCCTCTTTGCTATGTACTTAAATGATATTGAAGATGAATTTTATCTGAAAGGGGCTGATGGTATAAACATTGGAGACTTAAAAGTCTTTTTATTATTGTACGCAGATGATATTGTGATATTTGCTAAAGGAGTGGAGAGTTTACAAATTGGTTTAAATACTCTCCACAGCTATTGCTCGGTATGGAGGCTAAAAGTGAACATCAGTAAATCAAATATCATGGTTTTTAAAAAGGGTGGACGTTTGCCGAAAGATTTGCACTTTGCATATGGTAACGAAAGAATTGCGATCGTAAATAAATTTACATATTTAGGTATTGTTTTCACTACTGGGGGTGCATTTGCAAATACTCAGTTAACTCTTGCTGGGCAAGCACAAAAAGCGATATTCAAATTGGAGAAATACTTGAGCAAATTCGGTGATATTGGTCCAAAACATCGCTTAGAATTATTCGACAAATTAATCAGTCCAATACTTAATTACAGCGCAGAGGTGTGGGGGTTTGTAAATGCACCACAGATTGAACGTGTCCACTTACAGTTCTGTAAGAAAATTCTTGGTGTTAAGCAGTGTACTCAAAATGATTTTATTTATGGAGAGCTTGGACGTTGTCCAATGAACATCAATCGATACATCTTAATTGTCAAATTTTGGCTAAAAATTCTGAAATCCAGTAATACTAGCATTGTACATTGTGTATACTCAGCTTTAAGGAGGGACCTGCTACAACGGCGTAGAGTTAATTGGACATATCTACTCAGAGACTTGCTTAGCAATTTGGGAGTTTTCTATGCTTGGGAATTTGAAACAGTAGGTAACGAAACTGTGTTTCTTTCTTTAATAAAACAGCGCATGACTGACAATTTTGTTCAAAATTGGCAATCCCGCTTAGCTGAATCCAGTAGGGCAAGATTATACGGGAAATTTTGTGTTTATAAATTTCAGTCTTATCTGGAAAATATATGCGTATGGAAGCTTAGAACGGCCGTAACAAAATTGAGAACCTCCTCACACAGATTGCATATTGAAGTTGGTAGATGGAGAAAACCAGTTAAAACTCCTTTGGAAGAACGTAAATGTACACTGTGTAACGCCATCGAAGATGAATATCACTTTGTTTTGATTTGCAGTAGGTATGCAGATTATCGTGAAAAGTACATTGATAAATACTATTGGAATAATCCTACGAGGGATAAGTTTATTAGATTACTTAGCTCTGAATGTGTGTATATTAATAGAAAGCTTGCATTGTTTGTTGATAAAGTTTTTAACCTGAGAGATGCATTGGTAGACGTAATATGACAACCTGGCGTACTTTCTCCCGTCAATAATGTATTTATCATGTTGTGGGATGCCCCAGAGCCGCCATCAAATGTTTGTACAGATTCTACATGTATGCTCATAGGCCGGTAGGCCTACTGCAAATAAAGTTCATATATTAAGATTGTCTCTTACACAGATTTTAGGCATATTAAATCAATACTATGATTGCGACAATAAGGTGATTACAGTTTACAGAAGATTTATAATATCACAAATAGATCACAGTCAATGTCAGCAGCTGTAGTTTCTAATGTTCACAGATTAATTACAATAATATGGCAGTTGTATCAGCACTATTATCAGCACTGATGAACAGTCACAAAGACCCACAATGTAGATTCTAGATCACAAATCAGCACAAATTCTTGTTGATCACAGGATTCACACAGCTTTAAGGATGATCACAGATTAGCACTGATTAGAGAAGATCACAGATC
>JAVTVY010014069.1:0-57891 GCA_036873755.1 Hanleya hanleyi
AGTTCAAGCACCGTGGGATTACGGTCGCACTGACATAAATCGATTTCCTGGGAAGTCCTACGGAGACATTTGATTCAATTTTGTCGAATAATATATTATTTATACATCACTTTTTCATCCATATTAATATTATTTTGAGATTTATTGAAAATATTCTTTGAAAGAGTCTAAGGTGCTTTAGCAATATCAATTCACTACTTCGTGAACTTCCCTGAAGAATACATATTTAACGACTATAATTGTTGTACAGTTTAACGCATAATTCCCCCCCCCTTTTTCAGATGTGTAATTTATGTACTTGTGTTTTCTTGTTCCTATGATGTGTCGAATTTAATGTATTTATCAATGTCCTAATGTACAATATTTAAGAATGAATAAATCAATTATAAAAATATATTGTTTTGAGAAACTTCATAACAACAGGCGGTTATCAGTTGTACGCAGTCAACGTTTTGCTTCCTTTTTTTAGCGTTGTTGTTGTTGTGGTACTGTAGTCTGTTACGGAAGATAGGTTGAGATAAACGACATACTATAGCTGCCAAACCGACAATTTTACTCGGTTCCGTGGTTGGCATCTTCATTTTGTCAAGCCAATTTCTACATTCCCACTTCGAACCCGCCTTGATTTATCTGGCCATCTGCAGTGTTCAACATCCGAGGTGTAAATTTCACCTACGAACGAGAGACGAATCAATCCACACCTACACACCGATTGTGTGTATAGTGACATCATCCTCAAGTAGCGGCGTCATTCCTCCTAATATGGGAGTCGTGTTGGCCCAATATATAGGTCAGCCAATCAATAACGCTCTTCTATGACACCTGTCGAAATTCAAATGGTTTGAGGTCAGTGACGTCTCGTGTCATTTATAAAGTTTTGCGAACATTGAAGGGGTCAGATATATCTAGGGAAGTTTGAAGTGCGAACGTAGGAATTGGTTTGATAAAAAAAGATGCGTGATCGGTCGGTATTCCCAGGTTTCACAGTATGCATCAGTGAGTAAGGAATACTTTTATATAGTCCTCCATAGAAGTGAAAAGAGGCACGTAACTTGACTATATCCCTTTTCACACTCGGTGTGCCTACCGAATAAGGAGGTTACATGTGTAGCTGATAGATAAATTTATTAGGACGATATCTAGACCACTCTAAATGTGACACAAAACGGATTTCTGGACAAATAGGACCAACAAATACAGTCGATGTAAATTGTCCATATCGGGATGATATCCATTTAGCGCTGGCTCGGAGAGTATGGCGGTCCCGCTTTAAAAACCTAAAGATGGGTCAGAAAGGTAAATAAATTTATTAGAAAGATATCTAGTCAACTCTTAAAGTGGCGCAAAACGGATTTCTGGACGAATTGGGCCAACAAATACAGTCGATGTACATTGACCAAAACTAGATATCCATGCATTTAGCGCTGGCTCGGAGGGTATGGCGGCCCCACTTTAAACGCCTAAAAATGGGTCAGAAAGATAGATACATTTATTAGAAAGATATCTAGACCACTTTTAAAGTGGCACAAAACGGATTTCTGAACGAATAGGACCAACAAATACAGTCGGTGTAAAATGACCATATCGAGATGATATCCATTTAGCGCTGGCTCGGAGGGTATGGTGTTCCCGCTTTAAACACCTAAAAATGGGTCAGAAGGAGCCTATCAGAAGGATAGATAAGTTTATTAGGAAGATATCTAGACTACTCTAAAAGTGGCACAAACCAGATTTCTGATAAATAGGACTAACAACTACAGTCGATGTAAATTGACCATATCGAGATAATATCCATTTAGCACTGGCTCGGAGGGTATGATGGTCCCGATTTAAACACCTAAAAATGGAGCAGAAGGATAGATAAGTTTATTAGGAAGATATCTAGTGCACTCAAAAAGTGGCACAAAACAGATTTCCGGATGAATAGGACCAACAAATACACAATCTAATTAAAATTAAATCCTATCTGAGTAGTATAGAAACAGTCTCTAAATATCGCAGGTTTTTTCTGCGCATGCGCAGAATTTATTTTGTGGGCGTGGCTATGTGTGTGCGCATGCGTATTGAGTTTTATGCAAATGAGGTCATTGGGTTCATTGGGTATATTCAAGATGGCGGCTTGTTTTTGTAGGTTGGGGGTGGTCGGATTCAAGATGGCGGCTTGTTTTTGTAGGGTGGGGGTGGTCGGATTCAAGATGGCGGCTTGTTTTTCTAGGTTAGGGGTGGTTGGTTTCAAGATGGCGGCATGTTTTTGTAGGGGTGGGGTGGTCGGATTCAAGATGGCGGCTTGTTTTTGTAGGGTGGGGGTGGTCGGATTCAAGATGGCGGCTTGTTTTTCTAGGTTAGGGGTGGTCGGTTTCAAGATGGCGGCTTGTTTTTGTAGGGGTGGGGTGGTCGTATTCAAGATGGCGGCTTAAATGTGTTTTTTATGCAAATGAGGTCATTGGGTTCATTGTGTTTATTCAAGATGGGGGTGGTCGTTTTCAAGATGGCGGCTTGTTTTTCTAGGGGTGGGGTGGTCGGTTTCAAGATGGCGGCTTGTTGGTGTGTGTGATGGGTTTTCCCCAGTCCTCTTCATTTGCATATGTGTGTGTTATGGGTTTTCCCCAGATTGTTTTTGTAGGTTAGGGGTGGTCGTATTCAACATGGCGGCTTGTTTTTGTAGGGGTGGGGTGGTCGGTTTCAAGATGGCGGCTTGTTGGTGTGTGTGATGGGTTTTACCCAGTCCTGCTCATTTGCATATGTCGTTTTCAAGATGGCGGCTTGTTTGTGTGTGTTAGGGTGGTCGTTTTCAAGATGGCGGCCTGTTGTTCCCTCAAAATATGCATGTAGGGGTGGTCGGTTTCAAGATGGCGGCTTGTTGGTGTGTGTTATGGGTTTTTCCCAGCCCTCATTTGCATATGTGTTTCAAGAGGGTGGCTTGTTTGTGTGTGTTAGGGGTGGTCGTTTTCAAGATGGCGGCCTGTTATCCCCTGAAAATAGGCAAATGAGGTCTTTGTCTATGTCGTTTTCAAGATGGCGGCCTGTTTTTGTAGGGTGGGAGTGGTCGTATTCAAGATGGCGGCTTGTTTTTGTAGGTTAGGGGTGGTCGTTTTCAAGATGGCGGTCTGTTGTCCGCTGAAAATATGCAAATGAGGTCAATGGGCTATAAAAGGAGAGTTCATTTTTAGGGTAAGGGGTGTATTCAATCTGACTTACCTGACCTGTCTCCCAGCCAGCCAGCCAGCCAGCCACGCAGCCAGCACAGCCCTCCATTTACTTTTTTCGAGTAAGTATACAACCCACACCAGTCCATCAGATGGCCCTTCATCTCACCTTCACATTGATACCTCACTCGGCTCCATCGGGCCACTAGGGGCTCCCCTAACGCCAAAAAGGTTATTTTGCAGATCGATAGCAAAACCTGGTGTACGATGATTATTTTTATTTTGGAGGTAGTGGGTCGAGTGAGGTATCAAATTGAAGCTGACGTGAAATGCTTCAGATTGATACCTCACTCGACTCCATTGGCCCACTAGGGGCACCTCTAACCCAAAAAAAGGTGTTTTGAAGATTACGCATGCGCAGAATGCTGACAGTTCAACCCACACCCAGTCTATCAGATGCGCCTTCACGTTACCTTCAATTTGATACCTCACTCCACCCGATTGCACCATTAGGGACGCCTCTAATCTCAAAAAGGCTATTTTTGAAGATTGATATTTTTCATATTATCTTCGCGCATGCGTAGAATTACCCTAATTCAAGCCCACATCCAGTCTATCAGATGCTCCTTCACGTTACCTTCAATTTAATATCTCACTCGACCCGATTGGTGCATTAGGGACGTCTCTAACCTCAAAAAGGCTATTTTTGATCTCTTGATCTTTTGATCTTAATCTTCAATCTTCAAAATACCCTTTTTTTGGGTTAGAGGCGCCCCTAGTGGTCCAATGGGGTCGAGTGAGGTATCAATCTGAAGCATTTCACGTCAGCTTCAATTTGATACCTCACTCGACCCACTACCTCCAAAATAAAAATAATCATCGTACACCAGGTTTTGCTATCGTTCTTCAAAATCACCTTTTTGGCGTTAGGGGGGCCCCTAGTGGTCCAATGGGGTCGAGTGAGGTATCAATGTGAAGCATTTCACGTCAGCTTCAATATGATACCTCACTCGACCCTCTACCTCAAAATAAAATTTTTGTTTACAGTTCAAAACAACTTTTCCATCCGAAGGACGGGTTTTACTTCACATTTTTTTGTTTTGTTTTGAAAAAAAAAATTTTTGAAAAAAATTTTTTTTGGGGAAAAAGGATGATTGGAGCTGGTGTTAGTTGGGTGTGCTTATGAAAGAAGTTTCCTCTTTCGGAAAGATGGGTTGGCCCTGAAGAGGGCCTTTGATAGTGTGATACGACACACTTAAGCGCGGTATATTCGCTTCACGCTTCCCACATGTTTTCTACATATGGGACATCTTATCTTGAGATGCACCTCTCCGGCCTCAATGCATCGGCATAGGGCTCCTTCACACGTCAGTTGGACCCAGCAATCCTTGCACATACACAGATGTCCACAGGGTAGAACCGCGTATACGCTTTCTTCATTCGTGCAGATACTACATTGTTTTATTTTTTCTTCACACTGTCGTAGTTTCTTTTCGCTGGCAATCTTCTCTTTCATTATCGGCATTGTCGTCTCCATTTGCAACATCGCTGCCCTCATGTCGATAATTTGTTCGTTGAGGCGTGCTATCTCATCTGTGTGTCGGCATCGTACTCTTGCTTCATCCGAAGTGGTTATACTTTCAGTGTCTGGAGTCGAGGTGGTTGTTGTCGTTGTTGGAGTAGTTAACCATTCACTGTCTTGTTCTCGGGTGTCGTCCTGGTTATCTTCTTCTTGTATGTCCTCCTCCATTCTGTTGTTGTTGTCTTGTTCACTTCCCCCGAGTTCTTCTGTACTTCTTATTAACCTCGGTTCATCATCTTGAAGAATGCGTTCAAAACTGGTGACAACAAAGATTCCGCCATCTTGTTCTTCTCGGGTAATTATCTCTCTATGTTCTTCTGTACCCCTATTCCTTGGATCTCTAGGCTGATGATGGGTGAACAAGGCTAGTCGTCTTAAACTCATGATGTGTAGTTGTTAATAAATGTGAACATACACGTTATTTATAGTCGGCTGTGTGTGTGTGTGTGTGTGTGTGTGTGTGTTTCAAAATGGTGGCTTGTTTGTGTATGTTAAAGATGGTGTGTTTTCAAGATGGCGGCTTGTTTGTGTAGGTTAGGGGTAGTCGGTTTCAAGATGGTGGTGGTCAATTTCACTTTCCCGATCCCCAGCATTTCATTTTCCCTATCCCCAGCCTTCATTTGCATATTTTCAAGATGGCGGTTTGTTTGTGTGTGTTGTAGGTGGTGTGATTCAAAATGGCGGCCTGTTATCCTCTGAAAATATGCAAATGAGGTCTTTGGGATTTTGCCAAAATGATGGCTTGTTGGTAGCAGGTGCGTTTCAAAATGAGGGGTCGGTGTGAGTGAGTGCAAGATAGATTCACCCACTGTATAGAGCTGTGTCACCATTGCCCAAGCATTAAAAATTACCTATTATTTCTTGATAAATCCTTATAATTTTTAGGGCACTATTATAAGACTAACCCATAGTCTACACGTAATTTTTTAGCCAGGAAAATCAATTTATTTTCCATGTACCTGGTTTTTCATACTACCTTACACGAACCTTACGGGTTTAAAAATCACTAAAAAATTAATAAATAACCGCCTAGTGTAACGTTAGACTGTTAAAAAAATTTAATACTATACACTCAATTGCTGCAGTTCAACTTGCAATAAAAATATAGGGGCGTTCACAATTATTGTAAAATGACAAGCTGTTTAAAATTGAAAAACAAAGATATTTTGTCGTAAAAAAATATAGTCTACAGCTAGAGTGTTGTCGCTGACGTCCGCGTCTTTTACACTATAAATAGCTCTCAGAATTTTTTAATTATTCACACTTGAGGCCCCAGTCATGGAGCCACTACCCTGCACTGAAATCATGAGTATTGATACAGCAGACTTGTTACCAAATGATGAGAATCAACTCCTGCCCGGTATGATTAATTTGGTCGAGGACGAACCCTGGATAGCGGAAATTATGAAGGAAATATTTCTACCTTCACCAACCCGGAACAATCCTGCAACTGCTACTACAGATCCTGCAGAAACAACGAGTCACTTAGACGACCTTACAGCCCCATCCGATGTTAATCCAGCCGAAAAAATAGACGATATTGACAGCCTGCTAGCAACGCTGTTGAAACAGACCGATGACCCGGTACAAGAGGCTATACCAGAAAAAAAAGACTCAAGAAAAACAGAAGAAGAACAAGATTTGAAGAGGGTAGACGATGCAAGACAAAATACAACTAGGCCACAACAGAGGAAACAAAGAAAAGTTACAACATCCAGCCGAATAACAGGGGAGAAGAAGATCACGAAAATAACGCCAAAAAAAAAAAAAATCTCCCACGACGCCGTGAATTATGTCTGGGCTATTACCACATCAACATTGGGACGCCACACCGAACGAAAAAGCGTATTATATATCCACTGCGTTGAATGTGCGAACCCGTTTGCAAAATATGCGATCGGACCGTGTGGACATCAGGCACTTTGTGAAATTTGCATCCACCGTCAAGCCAGAATAGCCACCTGCGTACAACAACAACCCCGTACAGTGTGAATTACTACATTTAACCTGTCCTGTCTGTGCTGATAGAACATTGGCCCTGTCAACGAAGTAAATGGCTATATTTACTACAGATTCCAACGGTTTTTTAAAAAACCACCCATGTTTTCCGAAAGGGAACTTCTAAACTATGCACAAAAAAATTAACACGAGAATCACAGCCCTGTGTTCGTTCAAATAAATTCCCCACGCTTATCAAAATAAATCTCCCCCTCATACCGGGGTTTAAAAAATTTATAAAGTCCGTTATACCCTCGGACTGTGTAAGATTAAATTAATGGGGGCTATTCCCCACGCTTATGAAAATAAATTTTACCCCCTTATACCGGGGTTTTAAAATTTTTTTAAAGTCCGTTATACCCTCGGACTATGTAATATTAAATTAATAGGGGATAGAGAAAAAATAAAAATAAATCCTGTGTATATATAGACAGAGATTTGTCCTGACAAGGACATTTGATAGTGGCCAGGGGTTGTTTATTTGAGTGAATGCAGTTTGCTAAGAAAGGGGTAAATGTAGGACATCTGTGCTTTTAATTGATGTGCTCAAGTTATAGAAGTTTCCTCTCTCGGAAGGAATTTTTTGTCCTGAAAAGGACAGTTGGTTTTTTCAATTTGATATGGTGTTTTCTTCACCAGGGGGTTTGCCTGTCTACCCCCCGTACCCCAGGGAGTTTGCCTGTCTACTCCCCGTAGGCATGGTGTTGTCTATAGACGGCCTGCATCAGCTCCACATCCTCTTGTTCTGCTGAATTCCAGTAGATGGGAGTGCCATCCAAAAAATTGTCGGGCGTCATCAGGATGGTCGGTGGTGGAAGGGGAAGATCAGGGGCTGGTAGGTCTTCTAACGGGAAGGGCGCCGGTGGTGATGCTGAAAAGGGCTGCACTCTGAGTACCGGAGGCGGGGTGGTGGGTCTCGCTTGATTCATGACACCGGCCAGCAGGTGGAACCACCCCGCCTCATCTATGGTGGTCCGGGCCGAGTTCAGTAACACCCGGACATTCTCAGCGGTACCGGTTACCCCGGCGCACACCTCCCCTCGCAGCATGGCCTGCCAGCTCCGGAACTCCTTCTTCCAAAACGCCCTTATCTCCCGCTTCATCTGTCGCTGTTTGGCCCTTGTTAGAAAGGGCAACACCTCCTCATCCTCGCCCTCCTCTATCAATCGATTTGCCCGTGTTCTTCTTCTGGTAGTAGATGTATTGTTTGCTTCCATCTTGACTTCTGTATTTTGCATTCTGGAAAATTTTAATGGTAATCGGATTCCCGAGGTCTCAATATATATAGACATTGCGCGGACGTGTGCGACAGCGGTCCCATTCTCCGGGCTATGAAAAATTGCCGTGTGTTTCTTTATGAATTATAAACGCGTATCATTTTACAATGAGCATCAGCCCCCGTAGAATTTTTAGTTCTAATTCATCGCAGATAAATCAGGGAGTTGTATTAAAAATTTCAACCGTCTAGCCCTTGTCTACGTCATGATTTTTAATTTTTTAGCGGGTTTTCGAGCCGTCACGAAAATACAGAAAACCCGATCCATTAAAAATAAATTAATGTTCTGGATTAAAAATGGAGGAAATCTATTACTTATGATTCGATACGCATGCTCTGAAAATTCCAGCTCGTTTCGAACGTGAAAACTGTAGAAAAATGAAGAAAACAGAGCCTGGGTTTACGGTGAGAAAACACAAGCGATGCAATTTTTTCCAAAGTCACGCGCTGTGTGTAATCACAGCTCTAGTGGTTTCGTATTAATAATACTAGCGAACGTTAAAAAAAGCCCGGACGGCCTAGAAAGCAGTTAAGCCAGCTCTAGTGGTTTCGTATGAATAATTTCTCTAGCGGTCACCAATATGGGGATCACTTATCATTCGATACGAGTGCCCTGAAAAATTTCAGCGCAATTCTCCAAAGGGCAGGGGGGAGAAAATCATAAAAACACACCCTTGATTTCAGCGTAACAAACACAGTACGCGCTGTTGTGTATTCAAATTTGTCCGCTCAAACAAACCCCTCTTCTCGCCGCAATGAGCCGTAATCTTTTGCGTGCGAAAATACAGAAAACCCGATCCATTAAAAATAAATTCATGTTCTGGATTAAAAATGGAGGAAATCTATTACTTATGATTCGATACGTAGGCCCTGAAAATTGCAGCTCGTTTCGATCATGAGAACTGTAGAAAAATGAAGAAAACAGTGCCTTGATTTACGGTTTGAAAGCACGCCGCTTGAATATAGAGGTCAAAACAGAGTTGCGTACTCCTGTTCATTATGCGACTGCTCTAAAAATGCGTCCTCAGAGGTCCGCGCTAGCGGTCGCCTCAAACAAACTCCTCTCCTCATGTTTCCTGAATGTCGTTCAAAATGCAGTTTGTCACTGCAGAGTATTGCCCCCTTATTGCGTTTGGCACGTAAGAGTTATCCCTTTATTTTCTCCGGGTTTTGGCTATTTTACAGCGGAAGGCCTTGTTTGAGTAATTATGAGCACTTCATATACGATGCTAACAATGATAATATTTTATTTTTTATTCTGTTATGAGTCCAGACTATTAATTGATGCACTCGGGAAGCCTCTAAAAAATTAATGGCCGTGTTAAATTAATTTTCCCAGGGTATTTTTTAACCATGAAAAATAGAATCGATCTCTATATAAATTTGTGTCGGGCTAGTATTTTTTGTCATTCTTCATTATGACGGAGCGGGGCAAAGAGCTCGCGTTCTTTCAAGTGACGTCTAAGGTGCTTCTTATCGTATATGAACATGAATTGCACCTTATCGAGGAGCATCCGATTGAAGTGAAATTAACTTTAAGCCTGGCCGGGTGGACGCAATTGACACGTGTGTTACAAAGCAAAGAACCCGAAGTGGATTTTATGCGTGTCGGCGACGATGTGTACCTGCGGCGGACTAGAGAGAATTCATTTTTTCCTCGGTTAGAACAATGTCGCGGTAACGGAATTGTACTTTGGCCAGCATTATGGACGGCACTGAAAGCGATTATTTCCGAAGTTGACCACGTACTCTACCCGGAAATCCAATCGATCATTACCCGTACGCTCACGACGGGTTGTACCCTAATAATATACTCTGGTCGCATCGATCTCATTGACGATGATTCCCGCTGTTGGTGCGTCCCAGAGCCCGCGCGTATCACATTATCTCCCGAAGGCTGGACTACTTTAAAACGTGTGTTATTCGGTCATTTGGATGGAAATAGTATTTACCTGGATCACGATGTATACATTTTTCGCGGCCCTTATTTTGCCCGATTAATCTCTCTCAAACGAGGCGGATTTACCCTCGATCCCGATCTGTGGACGGCTTTGCAAAAAATAGTTCCCGTGGTGGATAAAGTATTCTCTGCACACGACCCGCCTCTCACAGAATAGAGCCTATAAATACCAGGGGAAGAGACAGAGTGTGTATCAGTTGAACATTGACAGCAAGCATGTCGTTTCCACTACGTGCCATCTTGCCTCTTACACACAGTGTACGGTTATACGTTTATGCAGATAAAGTCAAACTGGCGGAAGACCATCTAGCTATTTACTGGACACCCGCTGAAATGTTATGGAATCCGGTGACACTAGAGCGTGATGGATGGAATAAGTTAAAACGGGTATTGAGCGGAGAATTGAACGGAGAGCTCGTTCACCTGGATAATGCCATGTATGTGTATACCCTACCCAACCACCGTATACGTCTAGGCCGGTATAAAGATGAGCGGAGTATCAACCTTAAGCTTTCTGTGTGGGAAGCCTATTGTCGACCAGTTAATGGCACCGGACGATCGATCCCCTCGGCAATTATCGTGGGTTCGTGCTATAGAAGAGGCGTTCGCTGAACCGAATGAAAGACGACATGAGGCAGAATTTTGTTTCTGTAAACCAGAGACTACTACACCCAGGAAAAAAAGGCCTATATGTAAAGAATGCACAGCGGCTAGATGGTCAGTATACCATCAGGAAGAGATCGATACGGTCGGGGCGAACTCAGTATCACCCCGGGAAGAGATCGACTCACCTGTGACGGAGGCGACCGAAGTGCGTGATGCGGCGGCAGCGGACGGGAAAAAAGGAGATTAACCAAGTATTATCTGATTTGTATTATAATCCAACGAGTGCAGCTGCCTATAGTGGTGTGGGGGCATTAACTCGAGCGGCCCAAGGTATCAGTCGAAGTGAAGTTCGAGACTGGTTAAAAACTCAGGATACGTATAGTTTGCATCGAGCTGCCCGACGTCATTTTCGTCGTAACCGGGTCATTGTGGGAGGGATAGACGCGCAATGGCAAGCGGATTTAGTGGACATGAGTCGATTTGCACCTGACAATAATGGAAATCGATACATATTGACGTGTATCGATATTCTATCCAAATATGCCTGGGTCCTGCCCGTGCGTACCAAAACAGGAGAGAATCTCATAGCCGCGTTCCAGCAGATTTTCAAGACGGGGCGCAAACCTCTTTATTTACAAACAGATGAAGGCACAGAATTTCTCAACCGACCCTTTCAAGCCTTTCTTAAGAAAAAGAAGGTATTTTTTTTTCACACCTATAATGAGACGAAAGCATCGGTAGTGGAACGCTTTAATCGCACCTTCAAAGGACGCATGTATAAATATTTTACGGCTCAAAACACGCGACGCTACCTGGATGTACTCTCTCAACTGGTGCAAGGCTACAATCGGGCTTATCATCGCAGTATCCAGCGAGCGCCCCGGACTGTGACAGAAGGGAACGAACATGAAGTACGGGCTACGCTGTACTCCTCCAGTCCACCCTTGACGGCACCCCGTTACAAACGGGGCGATGTAGTGCGGATCAGTAAAGTGAAAGGACAATTTGAAAAAGGGTATTTACCCAATTGGAGTGAAGAACATTTTGTCATCGTACGTCATAAACCTCGACAACCCCACGTCTATCAACTGGAAGATTTACAAGGCGAGAGACTGCAAGGCACGTTTTACGAGGCAGAATTACAACCCATAGTGAAAACATCGAAAGACTACTACACGGTGGAAAAGATTTTGAAAACGGAACGTCGACGTGGGATTCCCTATCATTTCGTCAAATGGCAAGGATGGCCTCGTTCGTTTAATTCCTGGGTATCCGGCCGTGACATGAAACGTCTATAAATTCTAACGTCTATCACCCCCTGCCTTCAGTATAGGATTTGTACCATGGATAGTACACGTCTTCCCGTACTGTTAAGAACTCGAAAAGCACAAGTCGGTACTGTGTTGTGTCTAGTCGTGGTGCTGGGTACGTTATTTACCGGTGTGTTCTACGATTTATCGTACGTGATATCCTGTTTCAACACCCTGCGTTCTGCATCAGCCACCACTACGAGCCCACTACCAGCCAAGACGTCAAGGGTCCGACACGTCTCAACGCAGACACCTATCACCACCACCTCGTCTACTATCACGTTACCCCGCTACATCCAGCCCACAACGACCACCCCGACGATCCGTACTACAACTCATCCTCCATCATCATCATCCCTGACAAGCGAGCCTTCCACTCTACCCTCTAGTACCACCACGACGCCGCTAAACAGATTTGAAGTGGATTCCCGTGAATCACACCGTTTACCCCAACAACGGTATCCCTTCGAGTACTATCCTCTGCGCCGACCCCGACAAATCTTCGATCCCCTGCGCCGACTACTGACTTCTAAACGTCGAATCAACCCCTAAAGAAACGATGGACCCACGATGGCAGCATCCATTCACGTGCCTCATCGCTGGACCGACCGGGTCGGGAAAATCACATTTTGTTCAACGTCTCATCCAACATGGGTCAGCCCTGATTTCACCGCCTCTAGCTCGCATCCTGTGGTGTTATGGCGCTTGGCAGCCCGCGTACGAGGCACTGTCCCGTGTCCCAGGAGTCACCTTAGTGGAAGGCTTACCCCCTGAAGAACTACCCCAAGACACCTTAGTGGTGGTAGACGATCTCATGACGGAAACGGATAGTCGAATCACCCGTCTCTTTACCAAAGGCAGCCATCATCGGCGGTTGAGCATTATTTACATCGTACAGAATCTCTTCAGTAAGAACAAAGAACACCGGAACATTAGTTTAAATGCTCAGTATGTGGTGTTATTTAAAAACCCCAGAGACGCGTCACAAATTACCCACCTAGCTCAACAGATGTACCCTAAGAACACGGCCTTTGTACGAGAAGCCTTTGAAGATGCCACTCAACCTGCGCATGGCTATCTCCTCATCGACTTGAAACAAGACACGCCCTCCCCCCTGCGATTGCGTACCCTGATTTTTCCCGGTGAACTACAGACGGTGTACACCCCCAAATGAGAAGAGGATAAAAGAAGAAGACAACGGTCGCTAGCCTTCATTTCCTCAACATGTCTGCACGCGTACGCAAGCACGCGCCCGCTCTGCGGGTATTACGCAGCGCGCCCCCGGAAGTGGGCCGGGCCCTGGTGCGCGGCGCGGATCGGGATTTGGTCCGGTGTTTGTGTGAAGTCGCTCATAATGTATTAAAAGGCAATGTCCCCCTCAGTCCTCTGCAGAAAGGGAAATTGCAACGGCACAAGGCGGGTCTGCGAACGTTGGTGAAGAAAACGGGCAGTGTCAAGCAGAAGAAACAAGTGTTACAGCGAGGTGGATTTCTCGGCGCACTCTTGGCTCCCTTAGCCGCTACTGTACTAGGCCCGTTACTCGGGTCCATCTTGGGACGCTAACATGGAACATACGAAAAAAATGATGCTGGTCGAACCTCGACTGTTACAGAGTTTACAATCTCCCTATCCCGTCCCGGCCACCGTGCAAAAACTCCAGTCTTTGGATGAAGAGATGAATAGTATACTGCAACGTCCATTGCCCGATCACGAGAAAATTCAACTCTACCATCATACGCTGAACCGGTACCAGACGTTTATGGATCAATATAGAGGAAGTAGTACTAGTAGTACACTACCCACCACTACGCCCACTACATCCCCTCCACCACCACCGTCATCCTCGGCCTCACCTGAGCTGGAACAGGAAGTATTGGCCAGTGTGCCTAAAGCCTACAAGACCAAGGCCCGTTTATTGTTGGATCGGGTGAAACAGAATGCCGATATGGATTGGAATGCGGAAGGAAACCTACTGATTCGCAACCAAGTGGTGCCGGGGTCTCATATCACGGATTTAATCAACGATATGGTGCGTTCTCGCAAACACTCTAATCCACCGGGCTGGGAAGCCTTTGCTCAGGGGTTAAAAGACACGCACACCCCTCAAGAATTGGTAGGAAATCGTGAACGCTGGAAGTGGATGCAAGCCCCTTCTCGACGTCTCCCCACTACCCGGGAACGTGGTGAATGGCAACCGCACACGCCACCCAAAACACCCGCACGGCGGCCACCTACTTCGTCACCTGTTTGGATGCAAGCTCCCTCTCGACTTCCCCTATCTGGGAACGTGGTGAATGGCAACCGCACACGCCGACCAAAACACCCGCACGGCGGCCACCTACTTCGTCACCCCTTTTACCACGCCATCCCCTGCAAAGCCCCAGAGCTAAGTCACCGCGACGGTCACAACGCCGAGGTCAGGCGCCCAAGGCCTGGGAGCCCTATTAAAGCCCGGTGCAGAAGCCAGAAAGTTCAGTCGTCATGTTTTACCTGACGTTGCCCAGTAATAGCTCATTCGACGTGTTTCCTGACAACACCTTGACCAAGTATGTCACGCAATTACCCCAACCGTTACATTTACCGGGACGCTGGGAATGTGGACTGGTGGATATTCAATACCCTTATTCATGGTACAACGTACAAGACGGAGAAGTATGGTACGAAGTGACCTACGAAGATAAAGTCTACAAACTCATTCTCCCTCAAGGCCAATACGATACACCGCAGACGTTCATACAGGCTCTGAATGGCTTGATGGAGTACAAAGCCCTAAAGTTCAGCACGGGTGCTGCAACACGCCTGATAGCTTTGGACATCAAGAGAGAGATATTCTTCGATGTCAACGTACACAACGACAGGAGCTCTATCATGCTGACCACTAACGCGAAAGTGAAACTCAGTCCTATGCTACAGCAAATCTTAAGGATGCCTCACTCCGTCTACAAGGGATCCACCATTGTCAACGGGGATTATTTGATGGATATGAAAGTAGGTATGTACGCACTGTACGTCTACTCGGACGCCGTGGACAGCCATATTGTGGGTGATGTGAACACACCTCTGTTACGGGTGGTGCCCATTACTAAGACGTATGGCGAACAAGCCACCGAGAGTTTCAACCATATCATGTACCTGCCCGTACGCCATACCGATATCAGCACGATCACGGTGGATATAAGAGATGACAGGGGACGTCCGATCCCATTCGAACGAGGAAAAGTGGTGCTGACACTTGCTCTCCGACAAGCTCGCTCTCCTCACTTCGTATAATGTACGTGCCTTACCAGTGCCATACGCCCAGCTATGCCGACTACTACAAGAAACAAACGGGGGAAACTTGCCCGTGTTTAGCGGGGCACGCATGCAACGCGGTCACGGATTGGGGAACATCCTGGGCAGCATTATGAAAACGTTTTTACCCATGGTGACACGGGGTGTGAAAGCGGTGGGAAAACAAGCGGTACGCAGTGGATTGCGCGTGGCCGGTGATGTGATGGAAGGCACAGCACCCCGACAAGCCTTGAAACGCCGGGCTAAAGAAGCGGGCAGCGTTTTGATCGCCAAAGCCCTTAAAAGACAAAGACCCACACTCCCCAGATTCATTCAACGTCCAACACCCCAGAGGAGAAGGACTACGCCCCAGAAGAAGAAAAAGAAGAGAAGTCATAGTAGGAGAGACATCTTCGCATAATGGCATACATTCACTCCGAGTCGTGTCCGTCTACCAACAGTGAATTGGATTTGTGGACTATTCCACCTACCCAAACGAGTATAGGCGAAGGACGTTGGGTAGAACATCGACCCCTGGCTAGCCTGACGGGGATGGGGCCCGTAGAATTTACCATTGAAAACAAAGATACGGCCTACCTGGATTTAGCCCACACCTACTTGTACGTGAAAGCCAAAATAACGAAATGGACGGGACGGACATAGCGGTCGATGCGCCAGTAGGCCCGGTGAATGTTTGGCTGCACTCCTTGTTCCAACAGGTGGATATAGGTCTGAACGATAAACTCATCAGTACGTCCACCAATACGTACCCGTACCGAGCCTACATGGAGACGATGTTGTCGTACGGTATTGATGCCAAAGAATCACACTTACAAGCTGAGCTGTACTTCAGGGATAGACCCGGATACCTGGACAACATAACCGGTGGCTGGGTTCGGGTTACGCAAAAAACTGGCAGCCAAAAGCAAGTCCATCGATATGATGGGACGACTGCACGCCGATCTGTTCATGCAAGACCGCTACATGATGAACGGTGTATCCATCAAGATCAAGTTGATCCGGTCCTTACCTAAGTTCGCCTTAATGTGCGGTGGAGCGGGCGATATCGATTACCAGATCATCATTGAAGATGCAGCCCTGTTTGTCCGTACGGTAGATTTGCAACAGGGCGTGTTGCTGGGTCACATGGAAGCCTTAGCGAAAAAACCAGCCATGTACCCCATCCGACGCGTGCAGACCAAGGTGTTCTCTGTGCCCACAGGTTCGATGATGGCCAATCGGGAAAATTTATTTCTAGGGGATCTGCCTAAACGTCTTACCCTGGCGTGTGTGACCAACACCGCATTCAATGGAAATTGGGCTGAGAATCCGTTCAATTTTAAACATTTCAACATTAACTTTGTGGCACTGCACGTGGCCGGCCATCAAATTCCAGCCCGGCCATTACAACCGGACTTTACTAAGGGAAACTATGTGCGGACCTACCTGAACCTGTTTACAGCTACAGGACAAAACAACCAGGACGAAGGCAATACCATCAGTCGAGACGACTTTATGAAGGGGTACACATTGTTCGCCTTTGACCTCACCCCTACCTTGGAACACGATCATCAACTGGCTTTGCTCAAGAAAGGAAACCTACGGTTGGAACTGCGTTTCTCCATCCCTGTACCCGACACCATTAACGTGATTTGCTACGCCGAGTTTGATAACGTCATCAGCGTGGATCACCAAAGAAACGTGCTGTGTGACTTTGCCACCTAAGATGGATACAGAGCAGCTGATGAGCATACTCCAGCGAGATCCCAAGATCCCCTTTCGAGGTGTGTTTCCACGCAATGTGTTTCCCACCCACTCCACCACTCCAGCAGCCTGCATCCTAAATACAGACCCGAGGAGTGGACCCGGTGAACATTGGATAGCTGTGTACGTGGACACCCAAGGCCAAGGCGAATACTTTGATTCCTACGGACTTGCACCCCTCCATACCGATTTGGTGAAATTCATGGACGTCTCTACGACAGAGTGGCGTTGGAATACGCAAAGATTACAAGGCCCCTTGAGTAGTGTGTGCGGACAGTACTGTGTGTTTTATCTCACTCACCGGAGTAGAGGACATTCTATGCCCACCATTGTACATATGTTTGATGATTACTGTCAAGCCGAAGACCGTGATGTCCTCGTCTATGACTGGACGGCCTCTCGTTTTAATGTGCATGCTCCATTTCTCTGGTTAACTTAAAAAAATGTACTGCGCGCGCATCTTGTTTTATTATTGTTATGACGTTGTTGTTCTGATGTTGAATAAATTGATGAAAAAAACACAATGATGGGTTTTGACTTTCTCTTTTTTATTTAAGTCAACAAGGATTAGACTATACAAATACAGGGTACAAAAATAGTAGGGTATGTACACATAGAATAGTAGTGGTATATATACAAAAAAAGTTCTGCCAGGAGTAGGATTCGAACCCACGACCAGCAATTGCTGACCAGCACTTAGGACTGGCGCCTTAGACCACTCGGCCATCCTGACTTTTACATTTGTGTATCCACAGTTAGTGTTCGACATGTTACAAGTCCAAGTAAGTGGTGCTCACACCGTCGGCCAATACTTTTCGTTTGGGATAAAAGAAAGTAAAGGCATCTCGTTGCTGGATATAGGTCCGCATCTGGTGGTCGACGACCCGGAATCCTCGGTTAGTGCCACTCGCACTGGCCTGGCTTTGCAACACGCCCAGGTAGAGATCTTTGTCGATGTTGGGATCGCGCCGGCTCACCCCTTTACAGCTAAATTTATTTTCCTCGCCTCCATCTCCTCCGTAACAGTAGTAGGTCTTGGAGGAGAGAGCAATCATAGCATCGCCGCTCCACTCCAGCTTGAAGAGCCCGGGTGTCCGCTTGTCGTAGGTGTAGTGATCGCGTCGGGGTAGCCACTGGTCCCGTTCCGTCTCATACTGATCCCTTAGCTCGGGTTTGACGAGGGACTCCCAGTCCGGGTGGGAAACGGCCATGTAGGCCGAATCTGTGTCCATCTCCATGAGTTGCCAGTCTGCGGTGTTAAAATAGACACCCATAAAATCATAGATGAATTCCAGCATCCTCAGCTTGGCCACCTGATAGACCATACATCCAATCTGTAGGGGTAAATTATAGCGAATAGTCTTCTTGGCTGAAGTGACTTCATAGGTGTCGTCATCGATCACCTCCACAGATCGAAAGAGAGGAGAATTCACTCTTTTGCGGGCTTGGGTAGTCGTACAAATGTTCACGTTGACGTGCTTATCCTGGTTGGTAACTGTTTTTCCATAATAACCATTGCCAGTGAGCTTCCAAGATTCAGCGATGATGGCCTGACTCGGGTATTCATCACCTTGACGACGGGCCTTCGTCACGAGGTCCGCATTCTCGGCAAAACAAGCCTCAGGTACGTACTGGATTACCTGATAGATTTGAGTAATTTCCAAACCGTGCTTCATGTACCACTGCAGTAAGGGGGTGCCCAGCAAGATCTTCTCGGCCCACATACTGCCAATTAACATGCGGCGAGGTTTAGGCAAACACTCGTGCTGCTCCGCATAGGCGCCCATGGTCTCTCCAATATCCGCCCGACCCACCAGCGTGTTCTTGAAGATAGGCGGACACTGGGCGAAGAGGGGCTTGAGAGTGTCGGGAACATGCAAATCACATTCTACAAAGTCGTAGAGCTGTCCCGAACGAATGACGTCCAACATCTGGGGCAGACTTAGCAGTCGCCGACGACTCAAAGGGTACTCACGCTCTTTTAGGAACCGTTGTAAATGGGGCAGGGCCTTGCACATGGTGTGAAATTCACACTCCCACATCTCAATGAGATGGAAGCCTCGCTCTTTCACGTAATCTCCGTTGACCACTACTTCTTCGCGTAATTCTTGTGCCGATTTTCCACGGCGCTCATTGAAGCGTCCCGCGCTAAAATGACATTCGTGACCGTGCCAGTAACACCCGTAAAACTGGAAAACAGTCGGTGTGCCTTGGACAAGGGCAAACCCATCGACGGGGAGTCGGCGATCTCCTATCCGCTTCTCTGTGGCGTTGGTCTGGTGACGAATATAAATGGCCCGTCGATAGGCTTCCCAGTCTAACCACTGGTCGGCGAGATGTTTGTACGGCGTCCGTTGAGGTGTAAAATGCCGACCTTCTGCCCACCAACGCGTATAATGACCGCTGGGCATGGGTTGGGCGAGCGACCACAAGTACAAGGCATTCGCGTCAAACCCAATGATTTTGGCACACGGTTTCCCACTGGGGAGAGTCGTCACATCCTTCTCATGGTAGCGGTGAAAAATAAGGCTAGGGCCCCCCACAATGTTTCGCTTCAAACAATCGTGCATGTCTGCATCTTTTTGTTGTATGAGTGAAAAGTACGTAGGACACTCTTGAAACAGATGGCGAAGCGCCAGACCAGGTAAACTTAAGCACTCCTTGAATATGTCCACATGCATTTGGCGACGAAAGAGTTGCACCATTTTCTCGGCCGCTTCGAGAAAGGGAACCACATCTAGGTTGTTATACCACACCAGGAAATCTCGCAACGTCTTCATGCTGTGACGGTTCCACACTTGTTGGAGTTCGATGTAGGTGGCCTCCGGTAGAGCTGCCCCTTTCAGGTCATTGTAAAACGCTTCCCGGGGTGGCAACTGGGTGTCTTCTAAGCGGTCCAGGCTCGTCATATAGGTGTAAGGAAAGTAACCTTTCGTTTGGGCACAGTCATAGGCCTTGACCCACTGGTCATAGCTACAATTAGGTGCCAGGTAATTCCTTACATCGAGGAAATGCAGTGATGTGGTAGTGAGGGCCATATGGTTGTTGATCTTTTTGATCACCGACTTGAGGGTATCGGACTGGGCCAAGTAAGGGTAGAGAAATTCCTTCACCATGTTCAAGTCGTATCGTCCCGAATTGAAGCCGAGCACCGGTAACTGACCTAAATATTGAAGGAACCGTAACTTCAATTTCGCCGCATACGGTTGGGGTAAAGGGACATCCTGCGACTGCAGAGGCTGCGACTGGGATTCCGACTCGGACTCGGACTCTTCATCATCGCTGAACGCTACACCAGGTTCAGGAATGCGATCGTCCAGCTGGGCCAGTACGTCCTCGAACTTAGCCACCAACAATTCCGTACTGGCCGCACTGACTTTCTCTAAATACTCCATCATACGGGTGATCAACTCATGGGATTCTCCCGTGGACACGAAACACACCGGAGCAGCGTCATAGCCAGGTACATTGGATGAAATGCTGACACTCAGAGGAATATGGCGCTGCGTCCACTGTGTTTTCGCCGAAAACAGGTCCATGGGCTCTAACAGGGCCTCAAAATCATAGCAGGCCCGGAAGGGAAAATAACGGTCCTCCTCCGGTATCATCACACCCTCATCGGCCAGTTCCTGGAAAATAGTAGGTGCATTATGATACACGCCACCCGGATAGACTCGCTTGACACTGTTGTCACAGGTTTTCTCGTGGCGATGTAAATCGGTGGAGCGATGAAACACCCGATGGCATTGGGCACAACTGAAAGACTGAGCGTACTGGCTCATATTGGTAATGAGCGAAAAATGACTCACGCCATTGTTATCGAACACATTGACTTTCATGGTAGCAGCATACCGTTCTGTTGATCGCCGAACCAATTCAGCCACAAATGTATCCTCCTCCTCACATCGTAATCGATACACAAAGATATTAATATCGAACAGTCTTTCCACGTCATCCAAATTCTTAAAGGGAACTCCACGGAAGTGCCGCTTATCCATGTCTTGCTGCTCTAAATACTCCTGCCAATAGCCATCGGCCACTGTGTCACAAGCCTTGGGGTCACACTCGTCCAGATGCACGGCCAAACATCGAAACAGACATTTCCGGTCTTTGTAGGGCCCCTTATGCCCTCCTGTTAATCCATTCAGGCCTTGTCGATGAAGCAACCACGGGGGAAGTTGTACAGGAGCACCGATCGGGTGATCTCGCATTTTCGTGACGAAAAATGTAACGTTAGTCACCATTTCCACAAGCCATTGGGTATTGGGGCGTTGCAACTGGGCCCATTCCAATGGATCCAACGTAGTCAATTGGTCGATCAGGGGCTCGAGCGAAATCGCATCCGTCACCGTGAACGGCTGATCAAATACATAGGTATTATTACTGGGATAAAAATACCGCAGTTGGTCCGTCTCCTTGTGCCGTAAGATATACCCAAATGTCATATTCAACTTATAGGCCGTCACCTGATCTTTGAAAATGTTCTCGGCATAGGTAGTGAGATACGTGAGGTCCTCCAACCGAAAATTGTACAAGTCCAAAAGACGACGGTCACGGTGAAAACAATGGCGTATGGTAGCCCAGTGTCGTTGATAAATGACCCTCACACGCTCGTCTTCAGGCAAGACTTCAACCGGAGGTGCTGCTGGGTCCAAGGGAAAATCTTCTCCACGTCTCATGCTTTTCGTCTCATACAAGTGGATAGGCAAACAGGCAAACAGGCAAACAGGCAGGGATGCAGGCAGGCAGGTAAGTCCAATTGAAATACACCCTTTCCCTAAAAATCAACTGCTTTTATACATGTTCCCAGTGAGTGGGTGGGTTCAAAATGGTGGCCCCTTATTTCTCTCCCGACCGCTTAAAGTCCGCCATTTTAAACCCACCCCACTCACATCCCAGGTCAATCAGTGCACGAAGTGAGTGGGTGGGTTCAAAATGGCGGACTTTAAGCGGTCGGGAGAGAAATAGTGGGCCGCCATTTTAAACCCACCCCACTCACCCTACCACCCCTCATCTTCACTCATAGACTGACCCGGTGAGTGGGGTGGGTTCAAAATGGCGGACTTTAAGCGGTCGGGAGAGAAATAGTGGGCCGCCATTTTAAACCCACCCCACTCACCCTACCACCCCTCTACTCATAGACTGACCCGGTGAGTGGGTGGGTTCAAAATGGCGGACTTTAGTGGGCCGCCATTTTAAACCCACCCACTCACCCAGGTCAATCAGTGCACAGGGTGAGTGGGTGGGTTCAAAATGGCGGACTTTAAGCCATCGGGGAAAAATTAAGGGCCACCATTTTGAACCCACCCACTCACATCTCAACTCACGCATGCGCACAGACACACTGGTGGGTTCAAAATGGCGGACTTTAAGCGATCGGAGGAAAATAGTGTGCCACCATTTTGAACCCACCCACTCACCCAGGTCAATCAGTGCACAGGGTGAGTGGGTGGGTTCAAAATGGCGGACTTTAAGCCATCGGGGGAAAATTAAGGGCCACCATTTTGAACCCACCCACTCACATCTCAACTCACGCATGCGCACAGACACACTTTCACACTCCTCAAAAGTTCTGCGCATGCGCAGTGAAGCGCTACTGACCCGTTTTACGCCTTGTATACTACTGGCCGATGGTATGATATTACCTCAGAATAGGGCAATGGTATGATATGACCTTAAGATAGGACGATGATATGACTTCAGAAGAGGGCGATGGTATGGTATGACCACAGGAGAGGGCGATTTTATGATATGACCTCAGGAGAGGGCGATGCTATGGTATGACCCGAAGAGAGGGCGATGTGGGCCGTGTGGTCATGCCACTCAATTAGTGCACATGAACATTCACAGTAAAAGCCTTGCTGGGATGCAAATCATACATAGGGATCATATGTGGTTCTTGTGATGTTTTTAGAAATATGCAGTCGGTATATTTGTCTGTGGGGTCATATGACTTCTTGTCGGTATGCCAGCATCGTTTTCGACCACCCTTTACTGTTACGTTTAATTGTTGCTTTTACATGGTGAGATTCTGCTGGTGGATGTTTCGTCCCCGAAGATTGCCCTCTGTATAAACTACTGTGATTATAGTTCTGTGACTTATAAAAATGGTGAAGAATGACGCGTTTGGTTGACGTCGAGTCTCACAGGTTTTTGTTCTGAATACGAGCTTTATTCGATAAATACTCACTCGTTTGCGCTGTCTTTTTACCATGTGGCGGTCACGTAGTTCGTCGTTATCCAACAGATGACTTGAATGGGCTATTACATCATTGCTGAAATATTTGTATCTTATACCTATTCTGTTGCGAACCATGTATATGTAGAAAGGGCTATGACTTTAACAAAGCAGAGAACGTTTAAACACCAAGCTGCCCATTTATGGAATCTTTTACCTGCTTCCTTTACGTAATAGCCCATCTCTTAACGCATTTAAGCGAAATGTCATACAGCAGTTTTTATCCTAAGTTTATCATTCATTTAATATCTTTTTTTTTTTTTACCCAAGATCATTTATTTATCTATTCATCTTCTTACTTTGTTATCTACCTGTTTTCTTGCTCATTTGTTTTAATATTTATGCTATTGTTATAATTGTATGACTGTGATGTATGTAACAGGGCCCCACTGGAAAGCAGCCACTTAGGCTGAGTTGGGCTACCCTGTAAATATATTGAATAAATAAATAATAAAAAAAAAATACCGCTCAAGCCGGTGCTATGGGTCGTGTGATCATGCCATTCAATATGTCCACATGAACAGATACAGTGAAGCGTGGATGGGTTACAAATCATCACAGGTATGACTTTTGTTTTCAGAAATATGCAGTTAGTATATCTGTCTGTGGGGTCACATGACTTATTGTCAGTGCACCGGCACGTATATCATATGGTTTAAGAATACTGATCAGCGATACGGATTTGATATTTTTGGAACATCATGATGTCTTGCTGGTATCATTAAAACTGTTGACCGCTTCTCTCTTGCAGGAAATTAGCCTAGTTATATGTATATAATGATTTATTCTTTCAAGTTGGTGCTAATGTTATTATATGGTTTACGTCTTTGGATTATGGACGTGGAAATTCTTTAATGGACGACGGCTGAATACTTAATGACGGACTAGACGCTTATATCTCAGAGACGTCAGTGCTTCTATATTACCGCAGAAGCGGGCGATGCTATGATATAATCTCAGAATAGGTCGATGATATAATATGACCTCAGAAGAGGACGATATCTCAGGAAATTCAATGCTACTATATTACATCAGGAGAGGGCGATGCTACGATATGACCGCAACAGAAACCACTATCCAAGAGATATTATCGTTATCAACTCAAGTAAACTTACTAAATATCATTGAGCTAGCTGAAAATCTTGAAAGGTAAAATTCATGGAATATCATCACACTGTGTCTACTCATCTCATACTATACATATAACACAGTTAACTCCGAGCCAAAATTGAAGAATTCTATCCAAGCACAACTCTGTCTGTGCAAATGAGACTAAACGACCGAACGACATTTCTATCTTGTCTCAAACGACATAAATGATGTAATACCCTGACAAGTTCAGCTCTTTCCCGACCATGACGGTGTAACTCTACCGTGTGACAATATTCCAAGATGTAAATCTACCGGGTGACAATATTCCAACGTTCAAATCTACCGGGTGACAATATTCCAACGTGTAAATCTACCGGGTGACAATATTCCAAGGTGTAAATCTACCGGGTGACAATATTCCAACGTGTAACTCTACCGGGTGACAATATTCCAAGGTGTAAATCTGCCGGGTGACAATATTCCAAGGTGTAACTCTACCGGGTCACATTATTCCAAGGTGTAAATCTACTGGGTGACAATATTCCAACGTGTAACTCTACCGGGTGACAATATTCCAAGGTGTAAATCTGCCGGGTGACAATATTCCAAGGTGTAACTCTACCGGGTGGCAATATTCCAAGGTCTACCTCTACCCAGTGACAATATTCCAAGGTGTAAATCTACCGGGTGACAATTTTCCAAGGTGAAAATCTACCGGGTGACAATATTCCAACGTGTAACTCTACCGGGTGACAATATTCCAAGGTGTAAATCTACCGGGTGACAATATTTCAAGGTGTAACTCTACCGGGTCACAATATTCCAAGGTGTAAATCTACTGGGTGACAATATTCCAACGTGTAAATCTACCGGATCACAATATTCCAACGTGTAAATCTACCGGGTGACAATATTCCAAGGTGTAACTCTACCGGGTGACAATATTCCAAGGTGTAAATCTACCGGGTGAAAATATTCCAAGGTGTAACTCTACCGGGTCATAATATTCCAAGGTGTAGATCTACCGGGTGACAATATTCCAACGTGTAAATCTACCGGGTGACAATATTCCAAGGTCTAACTCTACCGGGTGGCAATATTCCAAGATCTACCTCTACCCAGTGACAATATTCCAAGGTGTAACTCTACCGGGTGACAATATTCCAAGGTGTAAATCTAACGAGTGACAATATTCCAAGGTGTAAATCTACCGGGTGACAATATTCCAAGGTCTAACTCTACCGGGTGGCAATATTCCAAGGTCTACCTCTACCCAGTGACAATATTCCAAGGTGTAAATCTACCGGGTGACAATATTCCAAGGTGTAACTCTACCGGGTCACAATATTCCAAAGTGTAACTCTACCGGGTGACAATATTTCAAGGTGTAACTCTACCGGGTGACAATATTCCAAGGTGTAACTCTAACGGGTGACAATATTCCAAGGTGTAACTCTACTGGATGACAATATTCCAAGGTGTAACTCTACCGGGTGACAATATTCCAAGGTGTAAATCTACTGGATGACAATATTCCAAGGTGTAACTCTACCAGGTGACAATATTCCAAGGTGTAACTCTACCGTGTGACAATATTCCAAGGTGTAACTCTACCGGGTGACAATATTCCAAGGTGTAAATCTACCGGGTGACAATATTCCAAGGTGTAAATCTACTGAATGACAATATTCCAAGGTGTTACTCTACCAGGTGACAATATTCCAACGTGTAACTCTGCCGAGTGACAATATTCCAAGGTGTAAATATACAGGCTTACAATATTCCAAGGTGTAAATCTACCGGGTGACAATATTCCAAGGTGTAACTCTACCGGGTGACAATATTCCAAGGTGTAAATCTACCGGGTGACAATATTCCAAGGTGTAAATCTACTGGATGACAATATTCCAAGGTGTAACTCTACCAGGTGACAATATTGCAACGTGTAACTCTGCCGAGTGACAATATTCTAAGGTGTAAATATACAGGGTCACAATACTCCAAGGTGTAAATCTACCGGGTGACAATATTCCAAGGTGTAACTCTACCGGGTTACAATATTCCAAGGTGTAAATATACAGGGTTACAATATTCCAATTTGTAAATATACAGGGTTACAATATTCCAAGGTGTAAATATACGGGGTTACAATATTTCAAGGTGTAAATCTACCGGGTGACAATATTCCAAGGTCTAACTCTACCGGGTGGCAATATTCCAAGGTCTACCTCTACCCAGTGACAATATTCCAAGGTGTAAATCTACCGGGTGACAATATTCCAACGTGTAACTCTACCGGGTGACAATATTCCAAGGTGTAAATCTACCGGGTGACAATATTCCAACGTGTAACTCTACCGGGTGACAATATTCCAAGGTGTAAATCTACCGGGTGACAATATTTCAAGGTGTAACTCTACCGGGTCACAATATTCCAAGGTGTAAATCTACTGGGTGACAATATTCCAACGTGTAAATCTACCGGGTCACAATATTCCAAGGTGTAAATCTACCGGGTGACAATATTCCAAGGTGTAACTCTACCGGGTCACAATATTCCAAGGTGTAAATCTACCGGGTGACAATATTCCAACGTGTAAATCTACCGGGTGACAATATTCCAAGGTCTAACTCTACCGGGTGGCAATATTCCAAGGTCTATCTCTACCCAGTGACAATATTCCAAGGTGTAAATCTACCGGGTGACAATATTCCAAGGTGTAACTCTACCGGGTCACAATATTCCAAGGTGTAAATCTACCGGGTGACAATATTCCAACGTGTAAATCTACCGGGAGACAGTATTCCAAGGTGTAACTCTACCGGGTGACAATATTCCAAGGTGTAAATCTACCGGGTGACAATATTCCAAGGTGTAAATCTGCCGAGTGACAATATTCCAAGGTGTAAATATACAGGGTCACAATATTCCAAGGTGTAACTCTACCGGGTGACAATATTCCAAAGTGTAACTCTACCGGGTGACAATATTCCAAGGTGTAACTCTACCGGGTGACAATATTCCAAGGTGTAACTCTACCGGGTGACAATATTCCAAGGTGTAAATCTACCGGGTCACAATATTCCAAGGTGTAAATCTACCGGGTGACAATATTCCAAGGTGTAAATCTACCGGGTGACAATATTCCAAGGTGTAAATCTACCGGGTGACAATATTCCAAGGTGTAACTCTGCCGGGTGACAATATTCCAAGGTGTAACTCTACCGGGTGACAATATTGCAACGTGTAACTCTGCCGAGTGACAATATTCCAAGGTGTAAATATACAGGGTCACAATATTCCAAGGTGTAAATCTACCGGGTGACAATATTCCAAGGTGTAACTCCACCGGGTTACAATATTCCAAGGTGTAAATATACAGGATTACAATATTCCAAGGTGTAAATATACAGGGTTACAATATTCCAAGGTGTAAATATACAGGGTTACAATATTCCAATGTGTAAATCTTCCGGGTGACAATGTTCCAAGGTGTAAATATACAGGGTTACAGTATTCCAAGGTGTAAATCTACCGGGTGACAATGTTCCAAGGTGTAAATATACAGGGTTACAATATTCCAAGGTGTAACTCTACCGGGTGACAATATTCCAAGGTGTAAATCTACCGGGTGACAATATTCCAATGTGTAACTCTGCCGGGAGACAATATTCCAAGGTGTAAATCTACCGGGTGACAATATTCCAAGGTGTAAATCTACCGGGTGACAATATTCCAAGGTGTAACTCTGCCGGGTGACAATATTCCAACGTGCAAATCTACCGGGTGACAATATTCCAACGTGTAAATCTACCGGGTGACAATATTCCAAGGTGTAAATCTACCGGGTGACAATATTCCAACGTGTAACTCTACCGGGTGACAATATTCCAAGGTGTAAATCTGCCGGATGACAATATTCCAAGGTGTAACTCTACCGGGTCACAATATTCCAAGGTGTAAATCTACTGGGTGACAATATTCCAACGTGTAAATCTACCGGGTGACAATATTCCAAGGTGTAAATCTGCCGGGTGACAATATTCCAAGGTGTAACTCTACCGGGTGACAATATTCCAAGGTGTAAATCTACCGGGTGACAATATTCCAAGGTGTAACTCTACCGGGTCACAATATTCCAAGGTGTAAATCTACCGGGTGACAATATTCCAACGTGTAAATCTACCGGGTGACAATATTCCAAGGTCTAACTCTACCGGGTGCCAATATTCCAAGGTCTACCTCTACCCAGTGACAATATTCCAAGGTGTAAATCTACCGGGTGACAATTTTCCAAGGTGTAAATCTACCGGGTGACAATATTCCAACGTGTAACTCTACCGGGTGACAATATTCCAAGGTGTAAATCTACCGGGTGACAATATTTCAAGGTGTAACTCTACCGGGTCACAATATTCCAAGGTGTAAATCTACTGGGTGACAATATTCCAACGTGTAAATCTACCGGATCACAATATTCCAACGTGTAAATCTACCGGGTGACAATATTCCAAGGTGTAACTCTACCGGGTGACAATATTCCAAGGTGTAAATCTACCGGGTGAAAATATTCCAAGGTGTAACTCTACCGGGTCATAATATTCCAAGGTGTAGATCTACCGGGTGACAATATTCCAACGTGTAAATCTACCGGGTGACAATATTCCAAGGCCTAACTCTACCGGGTGGCAATATTCCAAGATCTACCTCTACCCAGTGACAATATTCCAAGGTGTAACTCTACCGGGTGACAATATTCCAAGGTGTAAATCTAACGGGTGACAATATTCCAAGGTGTAACTCTACTGGATGACAATATTCCAAGGTGTAACTCTACCGGGTGACAATATTCCAATGTGTAAATCTACCGGGTGACAATATTCCAAGGTGTAAATCTACTGAATGACAATATTCCAAGGTGTTACTCTACCAGGTGACAATATTCCAACGTGTAACTCTGCCGAGTGACAATATTCCAAGGTGTAAATATACAGGGTCACAATATTCCAAGGTGTAAATCTACCGGGTGACAATATTCCAAGGTGTAACTCTACCGGGTTACAATATTCCAAGGTGTAAATGTACAGGGTTACAATATTCCAATTTGTAAATATACAGGGTTACAATATTCCAAGGTGTAAATATACAGGGTTACAATATTCCAAGGTGTAAATCTACCGGGTGACAATATTCCAACGTGTAAATCTACCGGGTGACAATATTCCAAGGTCTAACTCTACCGGGTGGCAATATTCCAAGGTCTACCTCTACCCAGTGACAATATTCCAAGGTGTAAATCTACCGGATGACAATTTTCCAAGGTGTAAATCTACCGGGTGACAATATTCCAACGTGTAACTCTACCGGCTGACAATATTCCAAGGTGTAAATCTACCGGGTGACAATATTCCAACGTGTAACTCTACCGGGTGACAATATTCCAAGGTGTAAATCTACTGGGTGACAATATTCCAACGTGTAACTCTACCGGGTCACAATATTCCAAGGTGTAAATCTACCGGGTGACAATATTCCAAGGTGTAACTCTACCGGGTCACAATATTCCAAGGTGTAAATCTACCGGGTGACAATATTCCAAGGTGTAACTCTACCGGGTCACAATATTCCAAGGTGTAAATCTACCGGGTGACAATATTCCAACGTGTAAATCTACCGGGTGACAATATTCCAAGGTCTAACTCTACCGGGTGGCAATATTCCAAGGTCTACCTCTACCCAGTGACAATATTCCAAGGTGTAAATCTACCGGGTGACAATATTCCAAGGTGTAACTCTACCGGGTCACAATATTCCAAGGTGTAAATCTACCGGGTGACAATATTCCAACGTGTAAATCTACCGGGTGACAGTATTCCAAGGTGTAACTCTACCGGGTGACAATATTCCAAGGTGTAAATCTAACGAGTGACAATATTCCAAGGTGTAACTCTACTGGATGACAATATTCCAAGGTGTAACTCTACCAGGTGACAATATTCCAAGGTGTAAATCTACCGGGTGACAATATTCCAAGGTGTAAATCTACTGGATGACAATATTCCTAGGTGTAACTCTACCAGGTGACAATATTCCAACGTGTAACTCTGCCGAGTGACAATATTCCAAGGTGTAAATATACAGGCTTACAATATTCCAAGGTGTAAATCTACCGGGTGACAATATTCCAAGGTGTAAATCTACTGGATGACAATATTCCAAGGTGTAACTCTACCAGGTGACAATATTGCAACGTGTAACTCTGCCGTGTGACAATATTCCAAGGTGTAAATATACAGGGTCACAATATTCCAAGGTGTAAATCTACCGGGTGACAATATTCCAAGGTGTAACTCTACCGGGTTACAATATTCCAAGGTGTAAATATACAGGATTACAATATTCCAAAGTGTAAATATACAGGGTTACAATATTCCAAGGTGTAAATATACAGGGTTACAATATTCCAATGTGTAAATCTTCCGGGTGACAATGTTCCAAGGTGTAAATATACAGGGTTACAGTATTCCAAGGTGTAAATCTACCGGGTGACAATGTTCCAAGGTGTAAATATACCGGGTTACAATATTCCAAGGTGTAACTCTACCGGGTGACAATATTCCAAGGTGTAAATCTACCGGGTGACAATATTCCAAGGTGTAACTCTGCCGGGTGACAATATTCCAAGGTGTAAATCTACCGGGTGACAATATTCCAAGGTGTAAATCTACCGGGTGACAATATTCCAAGGTGTAACTCTGCCGGGTGACAATATTCCAACGTGCAAATCTACCGGGTGACAATATTCCAACGTGTAAATCTACCGGGTGACAATATTCCAAGGTGTAAATCTACCGGGTGACAATATTCCAACGTGTAACTCTACCGGGTGACAATATTCCAAGGTGTAAATCTGCCGGGTGACAATATTCCAAGGTGTAACTCTACCGGGTCACAATATTCCAAGGTGTAAATCTACTGGGTGACAATATTCCAAGGTGTAAATCTGCCGGGTGACAATATTCCAAGGTGTAACTCTACCGGGTGACAATATTCCAAGGTTTAAATCTACCGGGTGACAATATTCCAAGGTGTAACTCTACCGGGTCACAATATTCCAAGGTGTAAATCTACCGGGTGATAATATTCTAACGTGTAAATCTACCGCATGACAATATTCCAAGGTGTAACTCTACCGGATGGCAATATTCCAAGGTCTACCTCTACCCAGTGACAATATTCCAAGGTGTAAATCTACCGGGTGACAATTTTCGAAGTTGTAAATCTACCGGGTGACAATATTCCAACGTGTAACTCTACCGGGTGACAATATTCCTAGGTGTAAATCTACCGGCTGACAATATTCCAAGGTGTAACTCTAGCGGGTCACAATATTCCAAGGTGTAAATCTACTGGGTGACAATATTCCAAGGTGTAAATCTACCGGGTCACAATATTCCAAGGTGTAAATCTACCGGGTGACAATATTCCAAGGTGTAACTCTACCGGGTGACAATATTCCAAGGTGTAAATCTACCGGGTGAAAATATTCCAAGGTGTAACTCTACCGGGTCACAATATTCCAAGGTGTAGATCTACCGGGTGACAATATTCCAACGTGTAAATCTACCGGGTGACAATATTCCAAGGTCTAACTCTACCGGGTGGCAATATTCCAAGATCTACCTCTACCCAGTGACAATATTCCAAGGTGTAACTCTACCGGGTGACAATATTCCAAGGTGTAACTCTACTGGATGACAATATTCCAAGGTGTAACTCTACCGGGTGACAATATTCCAAGGTGTAAATCTAGCGGGTGACAATATTCCAAGGTGTAAATCTACTGAATGACAATATTCCAAGGTGTTACTCTACCAGGTGACAATATTCCAACGTGTAACTCTGCCGAGTGACAATATTCCAAGGTGTAAATATACAGGCTTACAATATTCCAAGGTGTAAATCTACCGGGTGACAATATTCCAAGGTGTAACTCTACCGGGTGACAATATTCCAAGGTGTAAATCTACCGGGTGACAATATTCCAAGGTGTAAATCTACTGGATGACAATATTCCAAGGTGTAACTCTACCAGGTGACAATATTGCAACGTGTAACTCTGCCGAGTGACAATATTCCAAGGTGTAAATATACAGGGTCACAATATTCCAAGGTGTAAATCTACCGGGTGACAATATTCCAAGGTGTAACTCTACCGGGTTACAATATTCCAAGGTGTAAATATACAGGGTTACAATATTCCAATTTGTAAATATACAGGGTTACAATATTCCAAGGTGTAAATATACAGGGTTACAATATTCCAAGGTGTAAATCCACCGGGTGACAATATTCCAACGTGTAAATCTACCGGGTGACAATATTCCAAGGTCTAACTCTACCAGGTGGCAATATTCCAAGGTCTACCTCTACCCAGTGACAATATTCCAAGGTGTAAACCTACCGGATGACAATTTTCCAAGGCGTAAATCTACCGGGTGACAATATTCCAACGTGTAACTCTACCGGGTGACAATATTCCAAGGTGTAAATCTACCGGGTGACAATATTCCAAGGTGTAACTCTACCGGGTCACAATATTCCAAGGTGTAAATCTACTGGGTGACAATATTCCAACGTGTAAATCTACCGGGTGACAATATTCCAAGGTGGAAATCTACCGGGTGACAATATTCCAAGGTGTAACTCTACCGGGTGACAATATTCCAAGGTGTAAATCTACCGGGTGACAATATTCCAACGTGTAACTCTACCGGGTCACAATATTCCAAGGTTTTAAATCTACCGGGTGACAATATTCCAAGGTGTAACTCTACCGGGTCACAATATTCCAAGGTGTAAATCTAGCGGGTGACAATATTCCAAGGTGTAACTCTACCGGGTCACAATATTCCAAGGTGTAAATCTACCGGGTGACAATATTCCAACGTGTAAATCTACCGGATGACAATATTCCAAGGTCTAACTCTACCGGGTGGCAATATTCCAAGGTCTACCTCTACCCAGCGACAATATTCCAAGGTGTAAATCTACCGGGTGACAATATTCCAAGGTGTAACTCTACCGGGTCACAATATTCCAAGGTGTAAATCTACCGGGTGACAATATTCCAACGTGTAAATCTACCGGGTGACAGTATTCCAAGGTGTAACTCTACCGAGTGACAATATTCCAAGGTGTAAATCTAACGAGTGACAATATTCCAAGGTGTAACTCTACTGGATGACAATATTCCAAGGTGTAACTCTACCGGGTGACAATATTCCAAGGTGTAAATCTACCGGGTGACAATATTCCAAGGTGTAAATCTACTGGATGACAATATTCCAAGGTGTAACTCTACCAGGTGATAATATTCCAACGTGTAACTCTGCCGAGTGACAATATTCCAAGGTGTAAATATACAGCCTTACAATATTCCAAGGTGTAAATCTACCGGGTGACAATATTCCAAGGTGTAACTCTACCGGGTGACAATATTCCAAGGTGTAAATCTACCGGGTGACAATATTCCAAGGTGTAAATCTACTGGATGACAATATTCCAAGGTGTAACTCTACCAGGTGACAATATTGCAACGTGTAACTCTGCCGAGTGACAATATTCCAAGGTGTAAATATACAGGGTCACAATATTCCAAGGTGTAAATCTACCGGGTGACAATATTCCAAGGTGTAACTCTACCGGGTTACAATATTCCAAGGTGTAAATATACAGGGTTACAATATTCCAAGGTGTAAATATACAGGGTTACTATATTCCAAGGTGTAAATATACAGGGTTACAATATTCCAATGTGTAAATCTTCCGGGTGACAATGTTCCAAGGTGTAAATATACAGGGTTACAGTATTCCATGGTGTAAATCTACCGGGTGACAATGTTCCAAGGTGTAAATATACAGGGTTACAATATTCCAAGGTGTAACTCTACCGGGTGACAATATTCCAAGGTGTAAATATACAGGGTTACAATATTCCAAGGTGTAAATCTATTTGTGCCACAAATATACCGGGTGACAATATTCCAAGGTGTAAATCTACCGGTGACAATATTCCAAGGTGTAAATATACAGGGTTACAATATTCCAAGGTGTAAATCTACCGGGTCACAATATTCCAAGGTGTAACTCTACCGGGTCACAATATTCCAAGGTGTAAATCTACCGGGTCACAATATTCCAAGGTGTAACTCTACCGGGTGACAATATTCCAAGGTGTAACTCTACCGGGTGACAATATTCCAAAGTGTAACTCTACCGGGTGACAATATTCCAAGGTGTAACTCTACCGGGTGACAATATTCCAAGGTGCAACTCTACCGGGTGACAATATTCCAAGGTGTAACTCTACCAGGTGACAATATTCCAAGGTGTAAATCTACCGGGTGACAATATTCCAAGGTGTAACTCTACCGGGTCACAATATTCCAAGGAGTAACTCTATTTGTGCCACAAATATACCGGGTGACAATATTCCAAGGTGTAAATCTACCGGTGACAATATTCCAAGGTGTAACTCTACCGGGTGACAATATTCCAAGGTGTAACTCTAACGGGTGACAATATTCCAAGGTGTAACTCTACTGGATGACAATATTCCAAGGTGTAACTCTACCGGGTGACAATATTCCAAGGTGTAAATCTACCGGGTGACAATATTCCAAGGTGTAAATCTTCTGGATGACAATATTCCAAGGTGTAACTCTACCAGGTGACAATATTGCAACGTGTAACTCTGCCGAGTGACAATATTCCAAGGTGTAAATATACAGGGTGACAATATTCCAAGGTGTAAATCTACCGGGTCACAATATTCCAAGGTGTAAATCTATTTGTTCCACAAATATACCGGGTGACAATATTCCAAGGTGTAAATATACAGGGTTACAATATTCCAAGGTGTAAATCTACCGGGTCACAATATTGCAACGTGTAACTCTGCCGAGTGACAATATTCCAAGGTGTAAATATACAGGGTCACAATATTCCAAGGTGTAAATCTACCGGGTCACAATATTCCAAGGTGTAACTCTACCGGGTCACAATATTCCAAGGTGTAAATCTACCGGGTGACAATATTCCAAGGTGTAACTCTACCGGGTCACAATATTCCAAAGTGTAACTCTACCGGGTGACAATATTTCAAGGTGTAACTCTACCGGGTGACAATATTCCAAGGTGTAACTCTAACGGGTGACAATATTCCAAGGTGTAACTCTACTGGATGACAATATTCCAAGGTGTAACTCTACCGGGTGACAATATTCCAAGGTGTAAATCTACTGGATGACAATATTCCAAGGTGTAACTCTACCAGGTGACAATATTCCAAGGTGTAACTCTACTGGATGACAATATTCCAAGGTGTAACTCTACCGGGTGACAATATTCCAAGGTGTAAATCTACCGGGTGACAATATTCCAAGGTGTAACTCTACCGGGTCACAATATTCCAAGGTGTAACTCTATTTGTGCCACAAATATACCGGGTGACAATATTCCAAGATTTAAATCTACCGGGTCACAATATTCCAAGGTGTAACTCTACCGGGTCACAATATTCCAAGGTGTAACTCTATTTGTGCCACAAATATACCGGGTGACAATATTCCAAGGTGTAACTCTACCGGGTGACAATATTCCAAAGTGTAACTCTACCGGGTGACAATATTCCAAGGTGTAACTCTACCGGGTGACAATATTCCAAGGTGTAACTCTACCGGGTCACAATATTCCAAGGTGTAACTCTATTTGTGCCACAAATATACCGGGTGACAATATTCCAAGGTGTAAATCTACCGGGTGACAATATTCCAAGGTGTAAATCTGCCGAGTGACAATATTCCAAGGTGTAAATATACAGGGTCACAATATTCCAAGGTGTAACTCTACCGGGTGACAATATTCCAAAGTGTAACTCTACCGGGTGACAATATTCCAAGGTGTAACTCTACCGGGTGACAATATTCCAAGGTGTAACTCTACCGGGTGACAATATTCCAAGGTGTAAATCTATCGGGTCACAATATTCCAAAGTGTAAATCTACCGGGTGACAATGTTACAAGTTGGGTGACAATATTCCAAGGTGTAAATCTATCGGACGACATTATTCCAAGGTGTAACTCTACCGGGTTACAATGTTCCAAAGTGTAAATCTACCGGGTGACAATGTTGCAAGGTGTAACTCTACCGGGTTACAATATTCCAAGGTGTAAATCTACCGGGTGACAATATTCCAAGGTGTAAATCTACCGGGTGACAATATTCCAAGGTGTAAATCTACCGGGTGACAATATTCCAAGGTGTAAATCTACCGGGTGACAATATTCCAATTACTGTTTCAGAACATTCCACTGATGGGGAAAATATATTTCCTTACATTTTCCTTATTATTTTACCGGAATGTAGTCAGGTGGATGGGTTCATTCCCCGTACGTATACCTTGTTGTGATGTGAAAGCTAATAAATTCTCCTAAATGGATTCAGGTTTTAGTGATTTTCATTCAACATTTGGATGTTTTCTCAGCGTTCTCAAGGAGCGATGAAATGAAATGGAAAGCACAGTGCCTGGTTATCGGCTACGTTGTTTTTGATGTTAGTGAATAAAACAATATTTCCATGAGAATGTAATTATTTCCCATCGAATTTCCCATTCTATGCCTTTTCATACATCACACTCACAGTCATTATTTTATAAATGGGCATAGGTATGTAGTTATATGACATATCAGCAGAAATATATAGATATAGATATGTATGTATCACATTTTACATAAAACGCACTTTTATCATATCAACCTCATTGTAGTGTATGAAAAGTTGGGAAAATTATATTTGCATTTACTGACAGCAACAACGACAATGATGACAACAACATCCATAACTGATGAAGTGGCCAAGGATGTCAAAAAGACAGTGTGGTATTCCTCTAATACAACTATAACTGATGAAGTGGCCAAGGATGTCACAAAGACAGTGTGGTATTCCTCTAATACAACTATAACTGATGAAGTGGCCAAGGATGTCAAAAAGACAGTGTGGTATTCCTCTAATACAACTATAACTGATGAAGTGGCCAAGGATGTCAAAAAGACAGTGTGGTATTCCTCTAATACAACTATAACTGATGAAGTGGCCAAGGATGTCACAAAGACAGTGGGGTATTCCTCTAATACAACTATAACTGATGAAGTGGCCAAGGATGTCAAGAAGACAGTGTGGTATTCCTCTAATACAACTATAACTGATGAAGTGGCCAAGGATGTCAAAAAGACAGTGTGGTATTCCTCTAATACAACTATAACTGATGAAGTGGCCAAGGATGTCACAAAGACAGTGTGGTATTCCTCTAATACAACTATAACTGATGAAGTGGCCAAGGATGTCAAAAAGACAGTGTGGTATTCCTCTAATACAACTATAACTGATGAAGTGGCCAAGGATGTCACAAAGACAGTGTGGTATTCCTCTAATACAACTATAACTGATGAAGTGGCCAAGGATGTCAAAAGACAGTGTGGTATTCCTCTAATACAACTATAACTGATGAAGTGGCCAAGGATGTCAAAAAGACAGTGTGGTATTCCTCTAATACAACTATAACTGATGAAGTGGCCAAGGATGTCAAAAAGACAGTGTGGTATTCCTCTAATACAACTATAACTGATGAAGTGGCCAAGGATGTCACAAAGACAGTGGGGTATTCCTCTAATACAACTATAACTGATGAAGTGGCCAAGGATGTCAAGAAGACAGTGTGGTATTCCTCTAATACAACTATAACTGATGAAGTGGCCAAGGATGTCAAAAAGACAGTGTGGTATTCCTCTAATACAACTATAACTGATGAAGTGGCCAAGGATGTCAAAAAGACAGTGTGGTATTCCTCTAATACAACTATAACTGATGAAGTGGCCAAGGATGTCACAAAGACAGTGTGGTATTCCTCTAATACAACTATAACTGATGAAGTGGCCAAGGTTGTCACAAAGACAGTGTGGTATTCCTCTAATACAACTATAACTGATGAAGTGGCCAAGGATGTCACAAAGACAGCGTGGTATTCCTCTAATACAACTATAACTGATGAAGTGGCCAAGGATGTCAAAAAGACAGTGTGGTATTCCTCTAATACAACTATAACTGATGAAGTGGCCAAGGATGTCACAAAGACAGCGTGGTATTCCTCTAATACAACTATAACTGATGAAGTGGCCAAGGATGTCACAAAGACAGTGTGGTATTCCTCTAATACAACTATAACTGATGAAGTGGCCAAGGATGTCACAAAGACAGTGTGGTATTCCTCTAATACAACTATAACTGATGAAGTGGCCAAGGATGTCACAAAGACAGCGTGGTATTCCTCTAATACAACTATAACTGATGAAGTGGCCAAGGATGTCACAAAGACAGCGTGGTATTCCTCTAATACAACTGAAAATGGTTAACTTCTTTAACGAGAAAAATATCTGACATTGGCTGGATGGCCAGGACAGTAATCTAATCCATATGGACGATCATTTAAAATTCGCAATTGAGATTACCCCCTTGACACATGTTCCCATCCAACTACACAAATATATAATGTCCCAACAGAAAACAGACCTGGAGAAAACGTGTTAAATTGTGGCCGTAGTAGAAGAACTACTCCATCGGCCATTCATTGAAATATGTGAAAGAATTCCAGAGGTGAATTTTTCCACACATTAACATCGATTGCCTCCTCTATGGTATGTGGGAGTTGAGGAATTGAGAAATGATTGATTCCATAGTGTGGCCATCAGGGAGGCCGATCAGCATTAATTCAATTCCCTCAACGCCCTATGTGCTTGCTCTAAATCTATGTTATCCAAAAATATGGAACTAAGCTCTTACCGGTAAAATCTTATAAGCTATTGTATAATACAATGTTTTTGTGTTCGGTATTTATTAATCAATTATTCGATGACTATAGTTTTAAATATGGCTCCCTGTCGTCGATGAGATATCTGACTGGACTAAGCTATTAACTTGGGAATATAGGGTATATATTCGTCCATTATGACACCGTATATACGTATATGTATTAGAAATACTACTTACCGTCCGAATAAGTACATACCGTGTACCGTGCTTTCAAGGTGAAGAATGAAATATCCAACGCAGTATATTCGAGGATATGATCAGATCATATGCTTGTATATTATAAATCGTACAATCAGAGTGGAAACACTCAGTGCTTGTGACGTATCATAGTTCAACGAGATAGAATACGCGATAGTACAGTGATGCAGCCCTTTGGGCTTTTGTTGTATGGAACGGTTTCTCTCACGCTCTAAAAGTGACACTAGGCGCGAAATGTTAGGTACCGTGCAAGTCCAAGTGGAATATTGCCATCTAGATTGTCCGTTCTGAACATTGATTTTCACCCACGGTACCCAGAGCCATGGGGTAAACCTCCTAAAACACAATAAACATTATCTTCACATCAGGGGGAGCTTGATTATAAACATCGTTGACACCTGGCTTCCGAATAGATGTCTTCCTTTCAACAGTGATAATCTTTCAAGTCATTGTTTTATCGTATATGACCATGTTCTTGCTGTACACAATTACTGACATACAGAGTATCAGCCTATCTACTCCAGGATTGTTGTACACAATCACTGCCATACAGAGTATCAGCCTATCTACTCCAGGATTGTTGTACACAATCACTGACATACAGAGTATCAGCCTATCTACTCCAGGATTCTTGTACACAATCACTGCCATACAGAGTATCAGCCTATCTACTCCAGGATTCTTGTACACAATCACTGACATACAGAGTATCAGCCTATCTACTCCAGGATTCTTGTACACAATCACTGCCATACAGAGTATCAGCCTATCTACTCCAGGATTGTTGTACACAATCACTGCCATACAGAGTATCGGCCTATCTACTCCAGGATTGTTGTACACAAACACTGACATACAGAGTATCAGCCTATCTACTCCAGGATTGTTGTACACAATCACTGACATACAGAGTATCAGCCTATCTACTCCAGGGTCGTTGTACACAATCACTGTCAAACAGAGTATCAGCCTATCTACTCCAGGATTGTTGTACACAATCACTGTCATACAGAGTATCAGCCTATCTACTCCAAGATTGTTGTACACAATCACTGCCATACAGAGTATCGGCCTATCTACTCCAGGATTGTTGTACACAATCAAGGCCATACAGAGTATCAGCCTATCTACTCCAGGATTGTTGTACACAATCACTGACATACAGAGTATCAGCCTATCTACTCCAGGATTGTTGTACACAATCACTGCCATACAGAGTATCAGCCTATCTACTCCAGGATTGTTGTATCACTGCCATACAGAGTCACTGGATTGTTGTACACAATCACTGACATACAGAGTATCAGCCTATCTACTCCAGGATTGTTGTACACAATCACTGCCATACAGAGTATCAGCCTATCTACTCCAGGATTGTTGTACACAATCACTGCCATACAGAGTATCAGCCTATCTACTCCAGGATTGTTGTACACAATCACTGCCATACAGAGTATCGGCCTATCTACTCCAGGATTGTTGTACACAATCACTGACATACAGAGTATCAGCCTATCTACTCCAGGATTGTTGTACACAATCACTGACATGCAGAGTATCAGCCTATCTACTCCACGGTCGTTGTACACAATCACTGTCATACAGAGTATCAGCCTATCTACTCCAGGATTGTTGTACACAATCACTGTCATACAGAGTATCAGCCTATCTACTCCAAGATTGTTGTACACAATCACTGCCATACAGAGTATCGGCCTATCTACTCCAGCATTGTTGTACACAATCAAGGCCATACAGAGTATCAGCCTATCTACTCCAGGATTGTTGTACACAATCACTGACATACAGAGTATCAGCCTATCTACTCCAGGATTGTTGTACACAATCACTGCCATACAGAGTATCAGCCTATCTACTCCAGGATTGTTATACACAATCACTGCCATACAGAGTATCAGCCTATCTACTCCAGGATTGTTGTACACAATCACTGCCATACAGAGTATCAGCCTATCTACTCCAGGATTGTTGTACACAATCACTGCCATACAGAGTATCGGCCTATCTACTCCAGGATTGTTGTACACAATCACTGTCATACAGAGTATCAGCCTATCTACTCCAGGATTGTTGTACACAATCACTGCCATACAGAGTATCAGCCTATCTACTCCAGGATTGTTGTACACAATCACTGCCATACAGAGTATCAGCCTATCTACTCCAGGATTCTTGTACACAATCACTGACATACAGAGTATCAGCCTATCTACTCCAGGATTCTTGTACACAATCACTGCCATACAGAGTATCAGCCTATCTACTCCAGGATTGTTGTACACAATCACTGCCATACAGAGTATCGGCCTATCTACTCCAGGATTGTTGTACACAATCACTGACATACAGAGTATCAGCCTATCTACTCCAGGATTGTTGTACACAATCACTGACACACAGAGTATCAGCCTATCTACTCCAGGGTCGTTGTACACAATCACTGCCATACAGAGTATCAGCCTATCTACTCCAGGATTGTTGTACACAATCACTGCCATACAGAGTATCGGCCTATCTACTCCAGGATTGTTGTATCAGCCTATTGCTTTGGTATGTGATGTTCCGGAATCTAACCACCCTATATGTAAAACTTTTCTTTGCAGCTGGTTTAACGGTTAACCATCCTTGATTATTATACGTTATAGGAAACCGCAATTAGGAAGATACAAAGGGAAGTTTAGTGGATGCTAATTCCTTTCCAGGAACAGTTATGTTGTCCACGGCGGGTTTGGAATCGCCAAATTCATACCCGCTGGGTATAATGTAATTGGTTTTGTAGATTGTAGCAATCCAGTCATATTGGTATTTCAGTTTTCGGCGCTCTCCATTCAACACTATTCTTGTATTGTCAGTTATAAAAACTCAGAAGGAAAACTCTGAGTATTGGTATTATTCGTAATATTATTAATGGTATTATTATTGTTGACCAAACTAGACTGAGCATTGACCGAGATGGAAGAGATGGGGTATCCAGGAAGGGATAGAGTGTTAGGAAGCGATTGTGTGCCAGTAAGGTATGGGGCGTCCAGGAATAGATGGGGTGTCAGAAAGGGATGGATTGCCGGGAATGGATGAAGTGTCCAGGAAAAACCAGACTAATATTGTATTCTTCTTATAGGATGAGACATTTGATGTCACTGTAATATAGACCATCGTACAGAATCTCAACTACAAGAAGGTGATGATTGCTTCACCAGTAATGGGTTGTTTGTACTTATTCATATAAACACAAGTGAAGGACATACTTGGTTCAGAAAGAGTAGGGACATAGTGGTGCCGTGTTGAAGAACCAGCTGCAACAGATTTTTTTCTCGATTACATTGACGGATAATTACAATCATGTACTCGCAACGCCATCCTATGAGCAAGAGAAAGTCTTAGGCATGTTACAGAGCTCCAAATGGCAATTACATCTTGTCAAGTCCAATTTGTAATTGACTTTGCTTGAAGCTATGAAACTGATGAATCATCATCACTTGGTAATTACGTTCACACTGTAGATGATGTAGCGAGAACAATATTCTCCAGAACCCGAAAAAGTAACTTGTACGTTATTAGGAACTAATCTACTGCGTGATGATGTAATTGATGTAAATGCACAGTTTTGTAACGATATTAGAAATTGGTAAGCATAGACATGAAAAGAATAAAAGGAACTTTTCAGTCGAATGAGGTGAGTTGCCTACATCGAGACCAAACGGATTTTCACAACGAACAGACGAACAATTCTCATACTGGCACACTGAGACCACCCAACCGGAAATTGGTTAACAACTAGGTTTCTTGAGTTCAAACCGAAAACTATTGAATGTGTCTACTTTGCAGCGAAAGAGCGTCCGCTGAATGCACCCCAACATTACTCTTGCCGAAATAATGAGCACAGCTAGCGATGGTTCATGCTGTTACTATAAGACTACTGTATTTTTCTAGGGATAGGACAGTCTAACCTCTTGTGTTCAATTCGCGTAAAAATTAAGATAGTTTTTGTAACCGTTCCCAGAATCAAATTGATTCAATTCTCAGGCCTTTCTCTGACCATTTCTTCTAACTGAAAATTCCACTGAGGGATTTTTGGTATCTAAATAAATTTAGCATTTCCTTCAAGCATCTAGTTCGTCAATCAATATTAAGAGTCCATTAAAGAATTTCCGTGTCCAGAAGCCAAAGACAAAGATACCTTATTCGTATAACAGCATTAGCACCAAATTTTGAAAAACAATGATTACAAGCGTCTGGTCCGTCATTCATTGTTCAGCCGTCGTCCATTAAAGAGTATCCGCATCCATAATCCAAAGACCTATTCCATATAACAGAATTAGCACCAAATTCAAAAGAAGACAATCCTAGTATAAACATAGGCTGGTTTCCTACAAGAGAGAAGCGGTCAACAGTGTTCCAAAAATATCAAATCCGTATCCGTATAGTATACATAAACATAAGCTAGTTTTGTACAAAAGAGAATCGGTCAACTTTTTGTAATGATGTCGGCAAGGCATCATGATGACATCTGTGGGAAACACAGCTTCTGTGAAGAATTGAAGAAATAAATTAACCTAAGGAAGTTGTTCGTACGTTAGCGTAACTTCTCCTTTCGAGAAAGATTTACCCCTGACTGAACTTAAATTCATTAGTTATTTAAACAATGGCGTATACATTATGGGCCGTTCCGATCACATTTCGTGAAGATTAAAGCATGATACCGAACCAGCTTGTACTTGTCTGCTTTGAATGTTGGTGTCGGTGTGAAGGTGAACGTTGTCCTGGCTAGTACGGACAACCATTACTGAGACAGGTTGTCCATGGACTGGTGTGAGTTGTTCAGGGACAACTGATACTAGCATAGGTTGTCCATGGGCAGCTACATACGGGAATACGTTGTCCCACGATAGACGTTGTCCAGGTTTTGTCACGATTATATCTATGTCGTATTAAGTTGTGCGGGCGCAAATAAATATATAATGCAGTACAACATGTACAAGTTACAACGCATATAAGGGAAGTGGGAAGAGGTGCCGACATACTGACAGAGCCACATGCCTTCACAGTATAGTCTTAGGTTAACCGATTCTAAAGCACACACCAAGAATCTAACGATTCGTGATATGTGTTGTATCTCAGGTACGCTTTTATTGTACCCGTTCATGTGGCAACTTGGATGACATGACCACACGGTCCCTAACACCGGCATAAGTGGTATTAGATACAAATATAGAGAGCTATGATGGAAATGCTCTGACAACTCGTATATTGGTAATTGGTGAGCTGTGTCGCTCTGACAACTCGTACACTGGGGATTGGTGAGCTGTATCGTCGTCAGATGAAAATGACGGCATTTAACCCTATCTGGCCTGGGCTTTTTGGGACCTGTTGTGGCCTGGGGGGCCAAAATGGCCCCCCCCCCTAATTATTTTTCTTACCCCTCGAGCTAGAGGGCTGAAACTTACCACACTATACCCCTGGGTTAAGCTCTACCAGAAAATGTAAAAAAATCCAAGATGGCCGCTTGATGACGTCACAGTGACGTCATCTTCAAAAACAGCTTTTTTTGTTCGATTTTTCAGTCAGATTTTCCGAATTTTTGATTTATGCAATTTCTCCGCAAAAACTGCGTGATAAATTGGTAAATATTAATGTGATGTGAAATAAAATAGTTTTTGCTCGCTTTTCATCGCGGAAAAGCAGAAATTGTGAAGAAATATGACAAAAACATCCCTTTTCTGGGACCCCACGTGGCCGCCATCTTGAAATTTCCCATGATCCTCCGCTCGGGGGGTCATGCAAATAGGCTCAAAATGACCCCAATATGTTAAACTAAAAAGTCACGGAGTTTCGGCTTTCCATTTCCGGAGATAGCGCAGAAAGTTTGGTAGGGGGGCCATTTCGCCCCCCCCCTCCCCCCCAGGTCAGGTAGGGTTAACACAAAAAACTAGTCTGTAAGGTCCGATGTCGAACCAGCTTCAACTTCCCACAATGCCAACATATATCCAAGACCAAAAGGTCTGTACAGGGGGCGGCCCTCGAGGAAGAAACGACCACCAGCAGAATATCGCCATATACAGGTAAAAATTACAATGCATATAAGGGAAGTGGGAAGAGGTGCCGACATGCGGACAGAGCCACATGACTTCACAGTATAGTCTTCTAGTTAACCTATTCTAAAGCACATACCAAGAATCTAACGATTCGTGATATGTGTTGTATCTCAGTTACGCTTTTATTGTACCTGTTCATGTGGCAACATGGATGATATGACCACACGGCCCCTAGCACCGGCATAAGCGGTATTAGATACAAATCTAGAGAGCTATGATGGAAATGCTCTGACAACTCGTATATTGATAATTGGTGAGCTGTGTCGCTGTGACAACTCATACACTGGGGAGTATGTAATACAAGATAAGTATAGCCAACAGGGTCATTGAGGCTTTGGAATCAGCCCGCTTTACCGCATTAAGTGTCATGAGATTCTTGCGGATAAAGGCGATAAGTTTGCCGTAAAATGTAAAGGCTGTCACAAAGGACACCAGGCTGGAGAATGATAGAATGTAATACTTCAGCATTCCAGTGTCGGCACTTGAGTCACAGTAATTCATCTTTTCTGGTTGAGGATCTGAAGAGAGAAAATACACAACAGCGAATGTCGCCGTGTTGAAAAGCCAAATCAAAGTGACCACGATGAAAACCATTCTTTTGTTGACCCATTTTTGATAGACGCTGACGGGTTTAGTTACGAGAGCATACATGTTGATACTCACTAGACACATGTTATGCAGGGACAGATTGGGTAGTAGTGCGAATGTATGGTTCCATACGCGGCACGCCCAGGCGGATGTCAGCCCCGAGGTTATCGCCAGGTGCCAAGGTAAAACTACACAGCATGTCAGCATATCCACGAACGCGAGATGACCGAGGAGTCCATGGGCGACTGTCCTCAGCTTTTTCTCTTTTACAAAGGCGAAAAGAACAAGAATATTCCCAAATGTACCAAGAAGACAAATGAAGCTGGTCGTTACAACGTATAAACTCGTTCCCAGGGTCACTACATCGTCCAGGGAACCGTTCTTAAAATACTGTTATTGACACCGGTTCTGTTCCAGGATATGATAACTTGGCAACACCAAGTCTAAAGGGTCCGGTCACATATGCACACTTTATTCGGGAGACAAATATAATCCCTATAACAAACAACAAATATCACAGTAAATATCACAGTAAATATCACAATGTATCCGCTCCCAAGTATATACTAACAACAATTATATATTCTTACGCTTTCTAAATATTAATTTCAAGATAGAGCCGTTACTTTGCATTATGATGTATACGTTTAGTGCAATAGAAACAGAACCGGAAAATAGATGAAATTGTACGTCAAACACTTTTACAATTACCAAATAATAGAGCTGCCATATAACACTAACACCAACCGGTTATGACTGGTCAAGTACGACGAGGGCCGGTGAACGTTACGTAATTACATTTGTACTGAATAGCCTGCATAAACAGGTCAACTCACCCGGTCAATTGGACAAAGGTAAGTCCCCACCATTCATCGGTGATAGCGGTTACAACCCCCGTACACACCCGAACACACCTGATAAATTTAAACAAGTATTTGCAGATATTTTACCGCTGACAATGTTAGGCTCATAAAACCAATATAGATATATCTGGTTTACACAAATGATTTACGCACCAAAAATATAAAGCTACGCTCCAAACAATAAATGTGAGCGGCTTCATATATAAACATTATCCAGGGCGAATATGTGGGGGGCATTATTCAAAATATCCGTTTACAAATATAATCCGCAACATTAGCGTATGCCATAACTTCAACTATAACTTCAAACTACACAAGAACTACCAATATTATTTCGATACCACATTTACAATAAAAAGTACTGTGAAAATAAGCAAATAATCAAATGTGAACTAACCTGTTTGCTGAACACCCAAAACCCCGACAGAAACAAAACTGGCAGCAGAAACGTACAACTCAAAATCAGAAAACGTAATGAACAAAGAATCCAATTCGACTGGACCCCAAATTCGTGCAACTACCCAAAATCACCCAGTAAGCATTCAGACCAATACACACGCTCCTTTCATAAACCAACCAATCACATTCTTCAGTACAGTCGCCGTCAAGGTAAACAATGAATAGTCATAAGTCACGAACAGTCACGAATACAAACGAACACTACATGTACATAACTGAATGGAACAGACTAAAACCCGGCCCAAAGAACAGTAACCCATCGACATACTTCCCCCCATTTTAAAATGACGCCCTCGACATTTATGTTAGTACGTTACTGATTTGGCTGTACCGTAGCCTGTAGTAGCATAATCATCAGTCTGGAGGCTTCTTCCTTAGTTTCCTGAGAAATCCCAGACTCCACTAGTGATTGCAAGACATTGATACGGGTCCTCCAGTCCGACTGACACATCACGTAATCTCCCGAAGTCATCCAAGCCGGTAGCGTCCTGGTTCTGGAAGAGCGACGTAGAGGCTCGTCACTCGGTTGCTCAGGTGCTTCAGTTACTCCATCGTCCGATTCTTCAGCTATTTCCGGATCAGCTTCTACGTCTTGAGAAGTGTGGTCGTCACCACGGTCCGTTAGTACTTCATCAGCAGACACCTGATCGTCACCCGGCTGCTGAGAAGCTTCTTCTGTCATCGACTGTCCAACCTCATCACCAGCGGACGACACGTCCGGAATCTCTGGGATTCCTATCGTCATTGGTACATCGAATGACACGGACCCAGTCTCCTCATCCTCAGAATCCGAGCATGGCTCAGAGTGAACATCTGGCGGAGTATCAACTGCTGGACTTGGAGTGCTTTTGTCTGCTGCTTCGTCTAGTCCTGGTACTATCTGCACCATTTCTTCTCCGGTTATGATCCCTACCGGCAACAAATGGTTGCGGTGCAGTGTCCTTAAACGACCACCACCATCTTCTTGCTCGACCTTGTAAACCTCGACAATAAGGTCGTCCATTTATACGTATAGTTATAATGTAGTTACATAGATTCACTTTTCAGAACACTGTCGATCCTTGGAAGGACTGTAACTTTGGACGCAGTAGTAGAATAATGGATTATAGCTCTTCCTTGTAATAAACGAGTACAGTATCCATATTCTTGCGAGCTTAACGTGCCTACAAGAGCCCACAATCACCAACGTTTGTCACCATACTGCTGAACCAGCTACAGTTAACGAGTCTCAAACATCTGTGTCGATTCTTTACAGAGGATGACAAAATACCTCATAAATAAATTATGGTCACTGCATGAAAGCTTTCCTGCTGCTATAACTGAATTCCTGTATACATGTCGGTTATCGGTGAGAATTCAAAACGAATGTTCGTCGGTTTCTTCGGCGTTTGTCATAACATAAAGGTGGAGACATATGTAGATCAGACGTTGCGTGTTGTTTATGATGATTATTTCCTAGGCACACGGAACATAATTCCTTCATCTCTAATGTCTTTGGTGGGATTTGCTTATAAAAATGCCCGAAACGATCGTTCGGACATCCAAACAAAGCGATACGATATTTCCCTTAAATCGCAAACAATCGTGTTGTCTTGGAACAGATCATAATATGCTATAATAGCAGTTGTCACGAAAACATCTTGGAGGTGTATATCTCCAATCTAGAAAAGCAATTGATTACGTCCAATGTGGAGTTCAAGACGTTTAACATCATATAACTTGAGGTTCTTCTCTGCGGAAGAAGTCCTGTATGTGGAAATCTGCGCGGCTGTCTGTATTGAGCGAATCAATCCCGATCAAAGAGCTGAGTATCGGGTAACACCTGTGACTTCAGTGTAAACAGGGAAAACCGCAGCTAATTGGAATTAGAGTAGACTGTAGCAACTGATTTTCTTTCTACGAATTTAGGGATCCTCAAAATTTTGATTAGGTGAGCATCTGTTCTGTTAGGGTTAGGATTAGGTGAGCATCTGTTCTGTTAGGGTTAGGATTAGGTGAGCATCTGTTCTGTTAGGGTTAGGATTAGGTGAGCATCTGTTCTGTTAGGGTTAGGATTAGGTGAGCATCTGTTCTGTTAGGGTTAGGATTAGGTGAGCATCTGTTCTGTTAGGTTAGGATTAGGTGAGCATCTGTTCTGTTAGGGTTAGGATTAGGTGAGCATCTGTTCTGTTAGGGTTAGGATTAGGTGAGCATCTGTTCTGTTAGGGTTAGGATTAGGTGAGCATCTGTTCTGTTAGGGTTAGGATTAGGTGAGCATCTGTTCTGTTAGGGTTAGGATTAGGTGAGCATCTGTTCTGTTAGGGTTAGGATTAGGTGAGCATCTGTTCTGTTAGGGTTAGGATTAGGTGAGCATCTGTTCTGTTTTCTCGATTTACTCATCGTGCTCATTACACAACGCATACGCGATAAAAAATGCAATAAAAAATCCAGTGTATGGCGTGCGGAGAATTTTGCCACATAACATATGTAAATATGGACATTTTTACCCTGGTCAATACATGGAGGGACGAAAGTGTGTGGTGTTGTACTGATTGTTCACCAGTTAACCACAATAATACCAGCCCATTGTCTCAACGTCCAAGCCATTCTATACAACCGGACTTGACCCTGCACCAGGACAATGGAAATAACTACAAAGGCCCTTTCAACGATCTACACAAGAAAGGTTTGAAGTTTATTCATCTAAATGTGAGATCGATCAAGAACAAAGTCGATGAAATAAAAACAACTATCAGCAAAGCCAGAGACAAAATATCAGTCTTTGGCATAACTGAAACATGGGCAAATAACAATTACTCGGACGACGTATTTGAAATCCCAGGTTTTTCTATGCACCGTCGAGATAGAACTGAGATTAACACCACTAAGGATCGCGGAGGCGGTGTCTTATTGTATATTCATTCGAATTTAAAATTTGACAGACGGAAAGACCTAGAACACGCCGACATAGAAATGCTATCTATTGAACTGAAACCTGAAAATACCAAACCTATTGTTGTTTTTACTGTGTACAGACCGCCCGATCACAATCTGTACGAATGGTGCGACTCGTTCAAAATATGTTTGAACAAAGTGCATCTAGAAAACAAAGAATGTCCTATAATGGGCGATTTTAACGTGGATCTACTGAAGGGAGACATTATTGGCTTGACCTTATGGAAAACGATTACGGTCTACAACAACTCATAACACAGCCTACCCGAATAACAGACAAAGGTGAAACACTTATTGATCATGTGTTCGTGTCGAATCCAGATTGTTTCACTCAGAGCATCGTTGCCAAGTATTCTGTCAGCGACCATTTTCCTGTATGTGTTTCTCGTAGCATGAAAATGAAACCGAAACTTAACGGAACAATTAGGTACAGATGCTTGAAATCGTTTAATGAAGAAAATTATCTGAAAGACCTAGACCTTCAGCCATGGAGTGTAATCGAAGCGTTCAGTGATCCTGATGACAGCTTATGGGCCTGGACAAATATGTTCCTGTCCGTCCTGAACGCGCATGCCCCAATCAAAGAAAAACGCGTGAAATACAAAAACAGACCTGATTGATGGAACGACGATATCAACCATGCCATGTCATCAAGAGACAAGTGCAACAAGAAAAGATACAAGATACAAGATACAAATATTTATTTAAAGTCGAACTTGTACAACTTAAAAACATTAGCACTGATGGCTATTTGTCGACTGGAGGACAATAAAACACCTAAAATAACAATATAAAATATATACATAAAACATTATGGCTAAAATAGTCCCGTAACTCTATCACATAAATTGTAGACGTGATATTTATTTTGAGCAGAGATAGCATTTGCATTTCATACCTTGAAAATCTTTAATTCTACTTTTGAACGTGTTTAATGTTGACGACTGTCTAATTTCGATAGGTAGACTGTTCCATAATTTGGCACCGTAATATCTTAGTGAATTTAAACCAAATTTTGTCGTTCGTACCCTGGGAATGCTTAGTTTTCTGTCATCTCTGAGTGAGTGTCTAGAATACTGTAATTGAAATATATCTTTCATGTATGGGGCGTTTTGGTCATTAAGTGTTTTGAAGATTTCAAGAAGAATCGTTTTCTCTCTACTGATTACGAGAGATGGTACATTTGCTTTCTCCAGTAATATTTCGTACGGTGACACATAATCGTTGAAAACGAACCGGAGTGCCCTTTTCTGGATTCTTTCCAGAGAAAGTTTGTCTTTCTGACGACAGTGGTGCCATACTGGAGAGCAATAATTGAAATACGATAATATAAAACATCGAAAAATATCCATTCTGGCAGATTCAGTGAGATAAGCAGACAAACGTTTTAGCACACTCAAAGATCTATTTGCTTTGGTCCTCACCTTGGAAACATGTTCACCGAAGTTTAGTAAGTGATCTAGAGTTATACCCAGTACAGTGGCCTGACTCTGACTCGTTATCTCAAGCGAGTCTAATTTCATTGTATGCGTTAACACTTCCGCTTTAGGACTGATTATAAAGAGTTGAAATTTGTCAGGATTTGCAATCATACAGTTGTCCTCAAACCAACCGACAGCTTTCCTTGTCTCACATTCTAGAACAGATAACAGTTCTTCAATCGATGGTTTATGGTCATACAAGGAATTATCGTCAGCATAATTAATTTTCAGTATGTTCGATGCTGATATCAGGAAGTCATTAATAAAAACATTAAAACATTCAGGTCCCAGTATGGAGCCTTGAGGCACACCAGATAAAATAGGTAACCAGGAACTGACAGTTTGGCCCAAACGCACTCTTTGTTGTCTATTGCTCAAATAACTTTGAATTAGACATACCGCGTTTTCAGAGAAACCGTACGCTTCAAACTTTGCTATAAGTAGTTTGTGTGGTAGCGTATCAAAGGCCTTGGATAGGTCCATAAAAACAGCTCCTACATATTCTTTCTTATCTAAAGCAGTTTTCCAAGATTCTAGCATATTAATCAGTGTTGCCTGACAGCTATACCCTTTTCTGTACGCAGACAGAAAGGGTGAGAACAGTTTCTCAAAATGATAATTCATTTGGATTGATATACATCGTTCAAATACTTTTGAGGTTGCAGTCAGCACACTGATTGGTCGATAATTTGATTTGTTCATTTCGTCTTTCTTTTTATAAACGGGGGTGACCTCAGCTTGCTTAAGCTGATCAGGAAATATGCATGTATAGAACATTTTATTGACAATGTTAGCTAGTGGTCTACATATGATCTCCTTGCTTGCCTTAAGGGCTCGAGCAGGAATGTTATCATATCCACAGCTTTTGCTTGGATTCAGTTTGTGAATAATCTTGAGAATTTGTTCATGTGATACACTGTCAAAGCAGAACGGTAAAGAGTTTCCCAGTCTTTCAGATGTATAGTCTTTAATTGCTAGTATACTGGGATGTGTGCTCACATCGGAAAATTTAGATTTTGCACCACTTGTATCCGTAAAAAATTGATTAAAACATTCGGACACTTCAGATGGCTTAGATATAATATTCCCTTTCTCTAACAAGTGTATCTCAGTCGAGGTTTGGGGAATCTTGTTTGACAGAAATGGCTTAACTGTTTTCCAAAATTTTCTAGGTGTACAGTTATCATTTGTAAGTTTCTCTTGAAAATAATTTTTAAGCGATTTTCTTCTCAAATAAGTACAATGGTTTCTCATTTGTCGATATTGCTCCCAATTTTGATTGGTTTTATATTTCTTATATTTGTTTCTCAGCTGGTTCTTTTTGAAGATAGCTTTTCTCCATTCGGAGTTCATGTGAGGTATTTGAGCCTGTGGAACCTTTTTAGTTTTTCTAGGCGCATGCTGATCTAAAATGTCAGTAAACAAAGTTTCAAAATACCAATAACTATCAGAGACATCATCGAAAATTTCAACCACTTGAAAAGGAGCATGAGTTAGCTGCAAGTTGAAGTGATCAACATTGAAGTTCTTAAAGGATCGATAGTTAATTGTTCGTTTCAGAAATCGTGGCATCCTGCATTTAATCACACAGTAAACAAAGTCATGAAAATCACTTATACTGTTAGATACTGTTCCAGATGCTAGGAATTGATCTGGTCTGTTGCTGAGAATTACGTCAATCAAGGATCCGTTATCAGATTTGTGGCAAGTCGGTTCACTTATCACGTTTGTGACGTCGTAGTTATCACAAAGATCCTGCAGCTTGTTAGAAGTAGATTTGATCAAGTCAATATTAAAGTCACCAGCGATGACAACATGGTCTGACCTGGAGAATGCTTGATCGACGACGGGCCCGAGTCCTTCATCCAATGAAATGTCATTTGTACTTGGGGACTTGTAACCAGCAATAAGTGTCAATTTACTTAACTTACTTGGAATGGTGACCTCTATACAAAGAATCTCCATGTTCTTACAAGTTCGAGTGATCTCCCTGGAGTGATCTCCCTTGCAGGGAGATCTGATCTAAGATATATCATTAGTCCGCCTTCATTGTGGCGGTTGTCACTACGAAATAATCTATATTGTTCTACTTGAAATTGCCCTTTTGGAAAGGACGCATCCAATTTTGTTTCAGCTATCATTAAACAGAAAACAGAAAACAGTTCTGGCGAAACAAGGTAAACAATCTGATATATAATGCCAAAAAATCCTACTACCTAACTATCTTAGAAAAAGGAAACTGTGCTATTAAAGAGTTCTGGGCATACTTTAAGGAGCTACTACCCCGAAGTACAAACCGTTCCCCACCAGAACTTCATGTAAATGGCAATATCTTGACCGACCAAAATGACATCGCCGACGGCATGAATACCTGGTTTACCTCCAGTATAAAGGACTATATTGTAAACTCCAGCACAGACAACACTGACCATCTGAATAAATTATGTGATCATGTCCGACAAAGTAAACCGAACGACGTCATCTTCCAAGTTCCTGAAGTAAATCAGGAATTCGTCGAAAAACATCTTCATTCACTGGACGCAAACAAATCAACAGGACTAGACGGAATTTCTGCGAAATTTGTCAAGATCTCGTCCAACGTCATTTCACCTTCAATCACGTACTTGATAAATATGTCTATAAAGAACAAAACGTTTCCCAGTTTATGGAAATCAGCGAAAGTTTTACCACTTCACAAATCAGGACCAACAACGGACCCGGCAAACTATCGCCCCATCAGCGTGCTCCCCATTTTATCAAAAATATTGGAGAGGCATATTTGTATTCATTTATCGAATTATTTGGAATCCAGCAATCTCCTTCATGCTCACCAGTCCGGCTTTAGGCGTTTTCATTCGTGCCAAACAAGTATCACGGCTCTGTTGGATTCCTGGACCGAATGCATTGACCGTGGTAAAATTATAGGTGCAGTTTTCATCGATCTTAGGAAAGCCTTCGATCTGATCGATCATCAAATTCTTCTAAAGAAGCTGAATATATACGGATTCCATGAATCATCTCTCTCTCTTCTGGAATCCTACCTTCTTGGACGTCAACAACGCGTGTGTGTTAACGGTCACTTGTCGAAACCTGTTCTTTCTGACAGGGGAGTCCCCCAAGGATCAATACTGGGACCATTGCTCTTTCTCGTGTATATCAACGACCTACCTCTACACCTTAAATGCCAAACTGAGTCGTATGCTGACGACACTACGTTACATTCATTTGGCAATACCACTTGCGAAGTAGAAACAAAACTGAACCAAGACTTCTCCAGCTTAACGTTCTGGTGCCACAACAACAAAATGGCGGTAAATGTGGACAAAACTAAATCCATGCTGATTACCACAAACCAGAAGCGCCACCACCTACCCTCCTCTTCTTTTAAAATTTCTGCGGACAATGTTGTTATTGAGACTGTAAAAACACAGAAAATCCTAGGAGTTACCATCCAAGATAATCTGAACTGGTCGAACCATATAAACAATGTTATAAAGAAAGTCAAAAGTAAACGTTTCTCCTAGCTCGAATACGACGTTTTTTACCTTTTTATGCCAGAAAACAATTCTATAATCTATTTATCCTGCCTCACATTGACTATTGTTTATCCATCTGGGGCAATGGCTCCACACATGACATTGACAGACTTGAAAGCCTACAGAAACGAGAGATGAGGCTTATCATTGACTGTGATTCGTCTGTACGATTGGAGGACCTATACCAAAAAATGAACTGGTTTCCGATTTCTTATCGTTTTAAATTGAACACAGTTATACTTGTTTTTACAGGGATCAACGGCCTCGCTCCTAGTTATATATCCAATGCGTTAGACGTTTATAACCCAATTAGAAATCTTAGATAGTCAAATCAGGGCCTACTTTTAAAAGTGCCTTTTGCACGAACTGAACTTTTTAAGAAATCTTTTAAGATAAATGGACCAAAACTTTTTAACGAACTTCCAATAAATGTTAGAGGTTGTTTATCTTTGATCAGTTTTAAAACAGCCTGTTATAAGCATTTGTTAAACCAATTTTTACTAGAAAACCCAGCCTAGTCCTTGTGTTTCTGTTGTTTAATTTAATTTATTTTTTTTATTTTTTAGTATTTTTTTTATTTTTTTTTTTATTTTTTTTTTTATTATTAATAGTATGTTTTAATTATTTTTATTATTATTATTTTTTAATCTTCAATTCTAATATGACTGTTATTCATGTTTATCTTTGATCAGTTTAAAAAGCCTGTTATAAGTATTTCTTAAACCAATCTTTACTAGAAAACCCAGCCTAGTCCTTGTTTTTCTGTATTTTTTTTTTTAATTTAATTTAATTTATTTTTTATTATTATTATTATTATTATTATTTTTTTAATCTCCAGTTCTAATATGACTTATTTCATGTTGTATATATAATATTGTTTCTATTGTTGCTGCCCTCGACGCCGATGAAAATAGGCCTTTGGCCTATCGGAACTATCGAGGTTTTATTAAATAAAGTGTATTATTATTATTATTATTATTATTATTATTATGTTATAGTGAAATATCACACCCGAATTAACTCTTACGAGGTATATTGATCAAATGAAATAAACTAACACCGGATGAACTGTAAATGAGTTATGATCCCCACGATTCCCGAATATCTCAGCAAGGTCCTGCACATTTAATAATAACGATGGACATAATGATACCTTCATTTATAATCAGTAGCCCAAGTACATGTAGCTCTATATTCTTTCTTGTGTGTGAATGGCTTCCATGCTGTACTTATAAGCCAACAACCATGTCTCAAAATAAAGTATCGACGAACTATACATGTTTTATTGACTGAAACGGGAATATAATGGTATATCCATTACCAACCGCAATGAAATTGAAAATCGGTTCTACCTACATAGGATGCACCCGTATTGAGCCTAACGTACTGTGCCTTTGAGGGACAGACACACAGAGTAAGGTAATTGGCCCTTGGTGGCTTCTACCTTCAGACCTGGAATGGTTTCTATCTTTGGGTTTTGACTGGCTTCTACCTTTGGGCCTTGAGAGGCTTTTACATTTGGGTCTTGATTAGTTTCTACTTTGGGGTCTTAACCCTATTGGGCCAGGGCTTTTTGGGACCTGTCCAAGCACATTCCCCCCCCCCCATTATTTTTCTTACCCCTTGAGCTAGGGAGCTGAAACTTACCACACTATGCCCTTGGGTCAAGCTCTACCAGAAAGTGTAAAAAAAATAAAATTTATTCATGCAATTTTTCCGCAAAAACCCCAAAAATCCAAGATGGCCGTTCTGATGACGTCACAGTCACGTCATTTTGAAAAGCGAAATTTTTTGGTCGATTTTTCGAATTTTTCGTTTATGCAATTTCTCCGCAAAATCTGCGTGGTAGATTGGGTGCACTCCAGAGATTCTTCCATTCGGCATGGAATAAACTACGGGTCCGTTTTTCGGCCACCAGTTGTCGTAAAACCTTCAACCCAAATCACTTATATGTATATATTTTCTGAAAGAACATGATGAAACTATTATTTTAAGATATAACACTGCTATGTTATAGAAAAATTAAACTTGAACATTCTCCTCCATGCTTGCTTCATTTTTCCTAGAAAACCCCTTAAAAATGTCGAAAAATGGTCAAATTCGGCCCAATTTCCAGAAAACTATGTAAGAGCGATTTCAATTAAACTTCTTACTCACGTTCCCTGGTCCGGTCTCAACTTAAAAAGGCAAACAAAAGTGGGTGTCAACCTGCCCGTTTTTTGTCAGATTTTCTTCCCGTAAATGAGTCACACCCAAGGGGCATAACTGGGGCAGGACAAACTTTACTCCATGATCCCGATCAGCGTGTAGACGAAGCCAGCACTCGATTTGTACGTACTCGTTTGCAGCGTTGATAATGCTGAATAGGATGGCATTATAGATATAAGCTATTAAGAAGACAAGAAGAATTATGATGTAGCAGAACAAGGGCAGTCTATCGTATTATGAAATTAGAGAGGGGCCATTACTACGAAACTGTGGAGGACCACCTTAAGGGGCAGGATGTTTTTAACGAAATTAATTATTCACATTTATCGTAATCTCAGA